>SMSR01012844.1:6482-20759 GCA_019453355.1 Ceratina japonica
TATTATTATTATTATTATTATTATTATTATTATTATTATTACGACTGTTTTCTATTATTTCTAGCATTATTATTATTATTATTATCGTTAATCTCGATCTTATTGTTATATTGTTGTTGTCTGAAAACATTTCATAATCGCTTCTCTTCGACATATCTGAATTTGATTCTCGTTATATTTATTTACTTGCTATTATTACGATGTAACTTACTTTCGTTTCTTGTATTCTTCTCTGGCTGGATTCTCGATCTCGATGTGCTTTGTTTTACATACACTTTACACACACAAAAAGGTTGAAAAGAAAATATGGGAATTGAGAGCCAGTTCCTCGTTTCTCTTGGACAGATTGAAGGATCTCTCTTATTGAACGTGACAGTGCAGAATCTATTTACTATATTGGGGAGAAAGAAGTTTTACGACGAAAAAGCGCACTAACTTGCGATCCGAGGGGTCGGGTATCAGTTTGGATACGCGTCCCCGAAAATCCAGTTCCGATAAATGTTGTTCCCGACGCGTGGTTTCCTGTTCGGCGAGCGATTTATGCACCCCCGGTTCGGCGGGTGGGCCGCCGCGAGCTCGAAATCACGGCGGCGTTCGAAAAGAAAGAATGGAGAGCTTGAAAACACCGCGACGAACTTACTTAATTTCACACTATCGACACAAATTCACTGACATGTATTGTAATGTTGTATTCATGAGTTTGCAAACATACTTTTCTAAATAAGTTTTGGATTTCTCGGTTTTGCCGCATCTCCGCAGAGTCACATTTATTTGGTTACAAATTCAGTTCCAGTTAATCAGTTGAAAAGCACCCGATTGGCATCGGTCTAGCGATTTCTTTTTAATTAAAATGCACCGATTATTTGTCTTATTAAATCTCGTCAAATTGGCTTCTGTTATAATTTTAATAGCGACGTTTCAGTTCGAACGATTGAACGATTTAACCCCTCGACTGTGTCGACAATTTGATTTGCAAATGTTACGGAATTAACAATCACGCTTTATTTAATAAATTTCATTAATCTCATTTGTCAACACCAAATTATTAAACAAGACCAAATTATTAAACAAAACACGTGACAATATTGACATTACTAATTTAATATATATGAATAACATTAACTTTAGCGACAGATAACAATATCTCAGTAATGGTAACGAATAGTAAATGATCGATTGGTATTTCACTTGGGAGGGGTTAAAACGAGTTAACTTTACTACGCACCGACGAAAGTGTGATTCTGCGGGGCGCCTTTCAAAGCTACTGACTCTTTCTTTTACCCAGTCACATTGTGAAACCTTTAGCGGTGCAAGTGGTATATTAGAAACGAACAATTATAACAAAATGTCTGTTACAAGTCAAGTTGGAGTGGTAATGAGTTTCTTTTAGGGATTATGTTACCTGTACACTGCTAAACGGTTTGTAAGTCGATCGATGTGAATAATTCGTTGGTCGTGTTCCGTGCAACATTCCCTACGCTTAATTGTGCTATCCCTATAGGTTGAACAAAATCGGCAAGAACCCGAACCTGGTCGCACACCGCGAGGAGGACCTCGGCAGCGAGTCGAAAACGATAAACGCCGTGGTGAACGCGCTCGCGGAGCAAGCCGCACACGCTAGTGTCAGCGAGGAATCGGTAAGTCACATTTTATAATAAAATAAATTAATAAAAAAATAAAATAAATTAAACTCCTATATTAACATAATGTAAATTCTTATCATTGTGCACTGAGAAAAACGAAGCCACAAAATTCTAGCAATATTTATTGTATATTTAAGTCAAAATTACTATATTTGAATAGTAATTCATGATATTTCATATGAATTGTCAAAATACACGGTTTCAATCCGGAAGATGAATGCTATCAGAATAAACAATAACCGTGAAAGCCTTAAATCAAAAATTTGAATAGTAATCTTAAAACATGTTTGGATTTAATTAATGATTGCTGAACTTTAAGGAAAAACTCGTCTGTATGCTTAGTATAATTTTTACTCATTGAACTCCAAGGAAATTACCGAATTATATAATAAAATCTTTAATCTATGTATATATGAAATAATATAAATCGCGTGTAGTTATATAAAGTGAAGTAATGTAAGGAAACTGTAGAAACTGAATATTAGAAATCAGTAACCAGGGATAGTAAAAATTAGTAACTGTTGATAGTAATTATTATTACTATGTAGAAATTACTATATAGATTTGTAATAAATACAAAAGGAACGTATTTATTTTCAATTATATATATTCAATTTTTGCTAATCGTCAGACCACAGTTTTCTCAGTGTGCTAATAATATCGCTTGTTAATTGCATCGAAAACGTAATAACAAGATGATTAATAAAGGAGGAAAAATGAATTGTAATTCTAGGTACACAGCATGGAGCTGAGGACCCTTCCGACTTGCCTATTGCCCAGACCGAAGTCCGAGAACAACTTCGCCAGTCAGGAGCTCTCCCGCGAGGGGCGACGGGTCTTCCACAAGAGCGACACTTTCCACAAGGACTCGTATCAATGACGACACTCGTTATACTAGCATACAGAGAGATACTAACGGCTCCATGTTCGACAGTGGCCGCGTACACTGTCGAACGGATCGTTGGCGCCGATTTTAAGCCTGGATCCTGGACGCTACACTAGAAGCAGTCTATACGTAGTGATACGCAACGCCAGTAGTCTTCTAGCGATCGGTTTCTAGCGCCTTCTTATTATTATTAACCCGACGGCACACGTTCCGGTCCAGGATCTACGCCTAAAACCGTGCAGGCCAGACAGTATCCCGTTGTCTTCTCCGACGGTGGCACAGTACCAGGGAGCGAGGATCTCCGTTCCGAAGAGGCCAACTTTTTCCTCTTCGGCCGAGGCGTTCGACCACCAACAGCAATAAATACAAAATACGATACGAACGAACGAAGAAAGAACATTATGGGATGGAGCTGTAATTCGAGGGACGCGATGAAAGAGGAAGGAAGTCGAATTAAACGAGAAGATGAAGAGAATCGGATCGGCTTAGGCTGTGTCATCGATGGAGAACACGGAGCCGTTAATTCCTGCCGCGAGTCTCCTTCATCGACGACGGCGTCGCGGTAAAAATGCGAATAGAATTTAAACGCGACGACAGATGAAGACCTCGACGACGACGAAGAGCAGGCCTAGAAGTTTATAGAGCAAACGTAGCCCATCGTGGACTAGGTAGAAATTAAAAAGAATCCTAAACGACAGTGTATAAACTAAAAAAAAAAAAAAGATGCGTATAATTCTCTGTGATTTTGCAAAAGCTGATACTACGCACTTTAGGGAGAAGAAATTTGCAAACAGCGGAAGAGAGAGAGAAAGAAGAAGGGCGTTACTTCTATCCACGAACGATTAGTATTCTTTTGTTTTTTCTAAGACAACTAACGCGGAGGAAGAGAGTCGACGGAGAGCGTACTCGTGAAACGAGAGATACAATGCCAGTTATAAATTTGTTAACGTGTTTTAACTTTAGCTTCGTTGAATAGTATCGTGCAAGTGATTGAGAGAAGAATCGAGAAGAAGAATGATAACAAGAAACGTGCAGCTTACCGGAAGTTAGTAATCGAAAGTGGGGAACGTTCAGTGGCGGAGGAGAGAAGAGAGAAGCAGGTGCCTCACTTATGACGGCTGATCTATCCTAATTTCGATTAATCGGAGGAGCACGCCTGCGATTCGGAACTCGCTTCTTCGAGATAGCTCCTGATTTATTTTCAAAATGCGTAACAGTTAAAAAGTAATCATCTCGAGTTGCTCCGGGATTGCGCGATGGATAGGTAAACGCTAATTTCGTACACGAGTTCTGTTCAATTAAATCAGAGTTTAGGAAGACCGTCCTGAGACGCGAAGGGGGAATACTCAATGCTATGGGACGACAGAGCGAACAGAGGGTGAAAGAGTTCAAGCCGTTCTACGGGAGAATGGAAATTAATATTATAGGCAAATTCTGAATCGGGTGGCCCAAAGACCGTGTTAACTTGTTGAGTGTTCTTTGGGCCGCCGGGACTAACATTAAACAACAAATAAAACGTCAATGAATGTGAGGTAAGATTTAAGTGGAACGAGCGCGAGAGAGAGCGAAAGCGAGAACGAAAGAAAGACAAGTAACTTTTTATTCGGGCGAGAGACACGATGTACTATAATAGAGAAGCGAACAAAGAAAACAGGAGAGAAAGCTATACATATTATGTAATAAATTATTATTATTGTTACCGATTATCAGTGCAATGATTATTACATCCACTACCGTATAAAAAAAGAGAGGAAATAAATATACTAGGCAGATTAAAGGAAAATAAAAACTATGACGTAAAAAAATGAGACAACAAATTACACGTATTATTATATATATATACATATTATACATACATAATTATACATATAAAAGTATGCATAGTGGTCAATACCGTGTTGCAACTTATTATGTAACGTTTCGAAGTAAAACGCGAGGAAAAGTTGAAACACCGAAAACACCTTTACGAACAGTCTCACACGATACACAGTGACGATCCTTGAAAAAAAGCTGCTTCTCTATTTTTTAGTTCAACATATTGGTCGAACACTTTTAAAAACTGAACAAACGTTGAATATACGAGAAAACCGAAGATCGAATCGTATTATTTTTGTAGTTGTTGGCGTACATATGTTTCAGCAATGTTACTTTTTGTCTGTTTGAAAGAGTTTAACGCGACTGTTGAATATGCCTGATATTAGTATATACGTAGCGACAGAATACGAAGGAAGAATGTTTCTGATGAGTGGATCCTAAACACGAATTTTGTCAACGAATAGAGAAATATATGTTTCGTAGCAATCATACCATTTTATTTTTCAATGTTATCAAATATGTTTTTTTTATACGAAAAATATTTCGAAACACATGAAATATAAGTCTTTTATTTTTGTATATTCATTTCAAAATTTGATTAAGCAAATCTCAAACCTTAAAAAGAATTCTGAAACGATGCAATGAAAAGGGATCCACGAATCACTGATCGATTAACTGAACGTAGGTCGCGTCCGTTAACGATAATACTCTTCTTTAAACAATTAAAGCGAACGCTCTATAAGTGAGAGTTTAATTTACGAATAGCAACGTTGCCCGTTATTTTGAGATATAATTATACGTATACGCGCATACATATATATATATGAACATTATTACATTATATACAAGTCGGCGAACACAGGACACGAAAAACGGAGGCACATACGCAAACACGCAGACAATGGATAAAAGAAACATGCCATCCGTTTCCTAGTTGAACGTGTACACCTTCGTGCATACGTGATCATGATATGCATACAATGTACATATATACATATATAAATATATAAATAATCCACGTAAGAGTCTAGGAATATTATATACATGCGTTTCATACATATACATATGTAAACATATACATACACCTACACACATGCGAGGAAAACAGAAGTACCTATTTTTCATGTAAGAGAGAGAGAGATAGTTTTCTGTCATTATTTTACATCCCCCTCACGTCATCCTGAATAATACTATATTATATATACATATAAAGAAGATGATAAAATAACTAACTACGATAACGATTATTATTATACATAATGAATATAAATAAGTAAATACATATATATATATATTGTAATAGCGACGAGAGAGGATGGTTTGCGTACCGTGGGTTGAGAAGCATCCCAAAAAACAAAAATATTGGTAGAATACTCGTAGACCGCATAATCAACATTTTTATAGATTAATCTATACACACAAAAATCGGTCTAGGACTAATCTGCCAGCAAAGGTTCGGGCCTAAAGTGTACGCGTAACTAATTATACAAAAGAGAGAAAAAGAGACAAAGAAAGACGAGGGGAGAGTATATAGGGTCATTGTTATTAATTTAAAAGAGGGGTCGAGAATCGGCGAGAGCGAATAACGAAGCAGAACGATTATTATTACGAGATTATTATCACGATTATGATTACGGTTATTATTGTTGTTCACGTTTGTAGAACGAAATTGCGGTAGGGGCGGGAAATGAAATCGTTCTCTTTGCTATCACTGCTAAAAGGAAATATCGATAGACAATTATTTAACCATCGTCTGCTGACGTCGATAAGCTATCGGGAACGGGATGATTGGAAGAGAGAGAGAGAGAAGAGAGAAAGAAAAATGCTACTGTCGTGTTAGAGAAAAAAATATTGTGTAATTATAATATCGGTCTCTTAGGCGCACCTTGTACATAAAAAACAAGCTACGAGAGGGGGAGAGAGGAACCCGGTGCGAATTAGAGGGGGAGAAATAAAAATGGTGTGGAAAAACGGAGAAAAAAACAACATTAGAATTAAATATCGAGCAAACACAGTGTTTAAAACAAAACAATGATCGTGCGGCTATTCGACGTGCACGTTATTTGCTAAGCGACAAGAGTGAGACGCGTAATTAAGTGAATTAACAAAGCAAATGAAACACACACAAAAAAAAAAGAAATTAATAAAGTAAACATACAAAAAGGCGAAGTTAGTTTTTGTATCGAGAGATAGGTTTCGCGAGGTAGCAGAGACACAAAACAAACGGAACACGAGCACAGGGGTCCGGAAATCGGAAATGGTATCGTGAATTCATAAAACGCGTGCTACACGATTTCGAGGCGGAACGACAACGCAGTTTGATTGAAAAAAAAAAAAAATACAAGGAAAAATGGATATAAATATATATATAACAAGAAGCCAAGAATTGTCCTAGAGCCAGGCTATTTAAAAATAAAGTATACAACACAAAAAGACTGTAGAACGCCATGAAGTGTATCTCGGATCTTAACATATCAGACGTTTCGTTTCGAGCGATTGACGAATTCGTTCGCGGCGAAATTTTTCGTTGCACAGATAAACCGATTACTTACTACCCCGCGTTTCAGAGTGCACCACGCTTTGGACAAGTCCGGTGAAACCTTGCAAATGATTCGATCAATGAATTATCTCAAAATTACAGCAATATCAGTCTGTCTTGCGAATACAAGAAGAACGCGTTTATTCCACATTTACAAATTCACGAAGTTTTAAAATTTTCTTTGAGATTACGTCTATCCTTTTGCAAACTCTTAAAAAGAATTTTAGATTCTCACGGTCTTCTAATAAATAAATTCTTCGTTTCTTTGTATGATACTCAATACTGTGCTTGCAATACGTATTCCGTAATTAACTAAATTTTCAAGAAAAAAATTTACGGGATAAGATCGTCGATGAACAATCGCCGGACGAAATTCCAAGGCGTCTCGAGAATTTCCCCGCCCTCCAAATCTCGCAATTACAGCCTACTAAGTATTATCCTCGAAAATCTTAAAGCGCCCTAAGATTAAAAAAAGGATTCTGTTTTCTCAACGTCATTGGCTTGCGGGTTCAACCAGCCTCCCGAGATCCGTCGAAGTCGAGAGAGCGTAGTCGAGCCGAACCATAGCGGTGACACAATTATAGATTAAAAAAAAAACACACACTCACCTATTTAACTAAGGCAAACAAAAAAAATGTAACACTTCCGTTTCCGGTTTCAAGGATCGAACGCGACTATTAACAAAAAATGAAAAAACATAAAAAAAACAATCGATAATGAAACATGCGACTGTCCAATGCCAAGTAGAATGCTAAGCTTCGTTAGACAGTTAAGCGTTTCTCGGTGATCTCTACAGGGTGACACGCAAGACTGGCTCCTTAGCTCGTTGACGTCTCGTAGAACCTGAATATTTAGACGTTTCGCGTTTTATAATCCGACATTGATTTCCCCACGGGCACAGACACACCCACGTTACATATTTACACGTATACATACATATACACGCGCATAAGTGATTGAAACAACGAAGTCGAAGATATTAAATGTTCGTCGTCGCAGATCACCGACAAGCCGATTGCCTTGTAGAATCTCATTAGAGACGAGTCTAATAGCGTAACTAGTCGATCTCACCGTTTCTAATTCTTGTTCAGAAATTAACCCTTTGGTGATACAACGGAACGATGTATATTTCATTTCAATCTTCTCTCTTAGAGTTTGTAACGCTGACTAGATAAATGTAAAAACTGTGTGATCCTAATTATTAGCGCATAATTTTAACGACTATTGTAATACCGTACCACGTGACCGAGTTACATTTTGATTTGCACGGATCTCAGTCGCGGTACGCTGTAAAGGGTTGATTTGCTAGGATTACGATGGAAATTGACCCTCCGCGCTGAGAGCTTACTTTTACAATTTACATTTTTGTCACGTCGCGCGCAAAGGGTTAATTCTTAATCTAATCGCTGAGTGCGAGTTGGAGGTCATCGTTAAAAAAAATCGGAACCAGCGGTGTGCCACTATGTAGAAATCATCATCGTCGCGAAGCGAGAAACCTGCGTAGTAGCGCCTTGTAAAGAAACAAAAGAAAAAATATAAAAACGAGAGAGAGAGTGCGAAATGTGCGACTGGGAGCGAGCGAAAGGGCCGTCGTGTGTGAGAGAGAGAGAGAGAGAGAGAGAGAGAGAGAGATTAAAAAATATAACATTACCCTAGCGTCAATTTTCTACGAGAAGAGTTTTCTACAAAATTCACACCATAAGCGTGCATCCGGACGCATCGCGCTTATCGTATGAATCTATGTATGTATGCTACACGCAAGCGCTGGTACGAATCTCTTGACGTTTTTCTAATTAGACATCATTCGCTACGTTTGTTACCAGAAATAAAAAAAAAAACACAGCGGTCGAGAAACAACGGTTTGTTCGATGTGAAAATAAATAAAAAGCAGCAGCAGCAGCAAGCGACGACAGCAAAAAATGAATGAGAAGCGACGAGTGCAACCCCATAAAAAAATGCAAGCGTAGTAGCGGATATAAAAATTAAGAGCTCATAATAGGTGCTTGTTCGAGGCGCACTAAATAATTGTAAAAGCGAATAATATGGAACCAGATAAAAAAAAAAAATGAAGTGAAGCAATTACGAACTATCGTTCAATTATTGAGTTCCGTATCGGTGTTTGACTTTTCGCACTCGATCACCGGGTAGCATTTATTCCTTATTCTTTAACAGACTTTTACTGAAGGCGGGAGGTAACGGAGCTGTTAGTAGTGTTCGACGAGAATTATCTTAAGGTCGTAAGGACGTTTTAATTTCACTTGATCGTGGTAGAGCACTTTTAACCGATCGAGTGCGCGAAGAGTGAAAACTGACCTGGTATTCCTATCGTTCCGAGGTGAATAGAGTTCTACCGTTCGAAGACGAGAAGTAGAGTGATTATAAACGTGTTCGAGTTAATGCGACGTTTAAGCGGTTAATTGTTGAGTTGACATGTGCGCATAATTTCGTTCCACTGTAAATCCGTCGTCTGACGAAGCCCATTGGTGTAGCTGAACCGCTGCGAATGGTGTCAGGACGAATTCGCGTCCCGCGACTCGACCTGATATCATCTGCAACTCTGTCTATTTCAATTCTGTACCACCTACGCCCGATCGGTATGCATGAACATACACTAAAAATCTTAGCGCGACACTTCGTTGTACGTCTTAGCGTTCCTTTGGTTTTGCAACCTTCCTCGTGGCCTTTTTATCACGAAATCCAATTAGAAGCATACTCGAATAAACAAAATCTTTTTGCATTGTATTATTAACTAATCACTTACCGGTTTTCGTAGGTTGCGAGATCGAACGATACCTAGTGGCTAGAGATTCATGAAATTGTTTTACTCGATGTTCATTCGAAGCGCTACACCTTTGTTCGCTGAAAAAAATGATTTAGCGCCCCGCCGAGATATAATTGTGTTTCGCGAATGCAAATTAAGCCGAACGGTTATATGCGTGTACGTTCACGTATACATGTAAGTGTATATGCGCGCGTGTGTATATAAGATTAAAAGTGAGCCGGCTCGCGGCTCGGGCCACGTTGAAAATATGTTGTGTTCGAAGCAGAAGTATGACACGTGTAAATGGGCAAATTGGTTCGGACGAGGGGTTTAATAGGAAACAAATCTACCATTCTGTAATCTGTACATGTGACACACGTACACCAATGAAAGTTTTCCATCGCTCGTTGTATCAACGTACGCGACGGAAATGAGTAAAGAAATAATAAAACAGAATAAACAGCTTTCGCGATCACATCAATTATTATATCAATTACTGTACAATACAATTGCAGGACGGTTCGTATTTGAAAGACAAATGAATTTTTAAAGAAGCAGTGCGCGCGCGGGGACAGTTTAATAGCGATATGGGATTATTCGATATTTCTTCAAGCACGCGCCACACGCCTTGTTTCCGGTTCTCTAGCCTGCGACTAAAACTTGTTGATTTAAAAGAAAAAAACCAATGGTATCGCAGGTAATCGAATAATGAGCATAAGGTTAAAGATGCATGCAAAAAAATAGAGAGTTAAAAGAAGAAGATAATTAGTGGTCACGATTATAAACGCGCGNACGCGCCACACGCCTTGTTTCCGGTTCTCTAGCCTGCGGCTAAAACTTGTTGATTTAAAAGAAAAAAAACGATGGTATCGCAGGTAATCGAATAATGAGCATAAGGTTAAAGATGCATGCAAAAAATAGAGAGTTAAAAGAAGAAGATAATTAGTGGTCACGATTATAAACGCGCGATTGAAATTTAACGCCGCGGACTGTGTTGAGCCATGAGACATCAAGAGAAACCACAAAAAGGAATACATACATACATATGTACATTACGAAGCGGATTAGTTCTTTTTCTAACGAACGAATCGTTTTTTAAGTGACACGTAGCTGGCTAATTAGAGATTACGTAACTGGCCAAAATATACTTTTATAAAACTGTACGTGAAAAAGGGGAAAAAAGGGATAAAAAAAAATAAAACTACAAGTATTCACGCGCGTTTAGACATCAGCACTCTTAAAATATACTTGCCATAACGAATGCCTTAGCAAACAAAAAGAATTATAAAAAATAAAATATATAAAACGTTACTCTGTACATTGAGGTACGACGGCGAGAGAGGATATAATAAGTATAATAAGTATACATACGGTGTCATATACGTGCATATAAACAGAGAAACAAATTGAAGCGAAACCAGCCAAAAAGCCAATTTACACATTAAAGATAACGTTAGTAGCAAGAGAGAGAGAGAGAGAGGAGGAGAGAAAGAGAGAGATATACATATTCTACACCTTTATGTTCAAAAACCTGTATCTGTATAAAATATACCCACGAGCGCTGTTTGGCGTATATTTCGTACATTTGACGAATAACTAAACGGCAAACTGTTTATAACATCAACCAAACGGACAAAGTAAAAAGTGCAAAAAGTACATACGACACATATATATAATTTAGAGAAGAGAAGGAACGCTGTACATTGAAATCTCTCAGAAACGCACTGAAGTACGTAAAAATGAAATGAAGAATAAAATGGAAGTATAAAAAAACGATGCTGCAAAGTGAGAGTATATTATTAAATGTATTTAGATTAAGATTGAATTATTAGGGAACGAGAGATTCGAAGGAATACGATGAGGATACGATCATTAATCGTGTACATAAAACGTCATTGGCAATATTCGACTTCGCCCGTCCATTTAGTTTCTAGAGATCACGTCTCTACGAATTGTTCCTTTCGAGCCGGCATCGAATAGTTCAGAAACGATCGAGGATAATTTTGCGCCTGTAAACTCTTGTTAATACCTATCGTTGACACGTTGACGTAATTTAGTCGAAGTGTTTTCTTCTCGAACGGAGAATAATTACAATATTTTAAAATATATATCATTGTTTATGTTTAAGACACACTTCCGAATATTCTAAGCATTTATTTTCTTTCTCATCGTCACTACCATTATCATCCGTCATCGTGTTTGCCTTTCGTTTTATTTAACGAGCTCCATTTCAGTATCATGTACGGTTTGTGAAAATCATCGATAACTGTACGCGTGGCGTTGAGCACGCGTTCACAGCGATGCAATAACGTTCAATCAAAATGAATTTATGAATAAAATCTAATGACACGATACAAAATATACATTGCTAATATTTTTATGATAGTTTCGTAGATCGATCAACTTCTTACTTTATCGCCATATCTTTTCGTCCCTCTTACTCTTTCTACTTTCCTTAGTTTATTGTACATCGTCGTGTTTATCAGTTCTTTGGGAAATAAGAAGATATATGGATTATGTTATACCTGACGATTTACGTTGATCTTGAATTTATACTAAAATAAATATAGTGATTAGTTGATTTTCCACTGTATCTCGAATACCTAAATATTTAAGACTTGTGTTTCCAATTGCTAAGGAGAGGTATTATTTCTACTGAACAATTGTATGATATACAAACATCTATACAAGCATTTCAACTACTCACATTCTGTACAAAAGTTTATAACTACTAAATAATAAACAAATTTCGGAGCTAATTAAATATATTGGTCTTCAATGTGCAATATACCTCATAAATTCCAAATTTCGCTAGCGTCGATAATTAATTAACGAATAAAATTATTTATTGGAGAAACTCTTCCTTCGTCCTAGCGAAAAATGTTTCAAACGAAAGTTGTAATTCTAGCTTCTAGCTAGTCTAGCTGTTAGCTACAAATAAGGTCGTATACATAATTTCCTGCTATTACAAATAATTTAGAAGTAAAAATTGTGAGTCATTCTTGAAATACTTTTTTATCTCGAGTAAAGTAGACTGCGGCTACGGTCTCGTAAAAATGTTACATCTGGTTTTATTGCATTGCGATTTTGAAGCATCTTGAAGGACGTGTTCAGAAATAATTGATCTAAATGCCTATCAAGTCTCTCTAATCTATCCAAGTGCCTTTCAAGTTTATCGGCAAGGTTTCTTTCGGTATTATATCCACTGAGCACAAATCAATGAATTGACAGGAATTGAATGAATAACATCCAATAGTAGGGGGAAAATGAACACGTGACCTACACTACAAATTTACTATAATATAGTAACCACCCTTCAGATTCATGGTTAGGAACAGTTAGGAATGTTAGCTCGATGGACGACACGAGCAGTTCCGAAGATGAAATTACAAAAAATGCTCTAAGAGAAGCCACTGATCATCAGTTTCTCAAAGACAGCTATTTCTCAAATGAACAGTCTGAACACTCGAATCATTCCAAAGAGAAGGATAAGTGCAGTAAGTATTATAACCATATTTTCATTTCTCCTTATTTTTGTACATTCATCACAGAAAATGTATATTAATCCTTTCTTAATTGTGCTATTCACATTTAGATGACTTAAGAAAAAATCAAAACTCAACAAAACCTGTTTCATTAAGGAAAAACTTAGAACAACAAGACAATTTTAATAACTTCGGTGTGACTCCAACATTCCAGAGTTTTGTTGCAAAGAAATTGGAAGCAATAATAGAAAAGTATGTGATTTTGAGACAATACTTTTACAAATACAGCATTCAACAATTTTTATCTACATGTTTCATGTACTAACAAAATTTCGTTGTTAGATCGATTAAAATAAAAGAGAAACAAGGGAATGACATCATAAATGAAAAGAGCAGTGATAATAATTGTGGTATAAAGTTGTTCAATTCATCGTCGGAATTTTTGGTAGCTGAAGATGATAGATTTGAATATTCTCAAAAGAGAAGGAAAGTTGAAACAACTGTGGATGAGAAAACCAGTTTGTTAAAATGTAAAGAAGTTGCTGTTGAACCTGAACGAATATTATCAAAAGTGGAAACTAAATCTTGGACCAGTAAACGAAAAGAACCTGAATTCAAATACAAAAAATTAAAAAACGGTACTTTGGTTGAGAAGACGTAGTTATAAGTCAGATTCATCTGACCCATGTAAAGTTCACTTGTAATATATAAAAATAAATAATTTTATACATAAACTGTAAGAAATATTTCCTTCTATCTAAATTCACATATTTAATAAATGTGATCATAAAAATTGTTTTTATCACATTCTGATTTAATTACGTTTGAAGATCACAATCATACTGGATGAGGAAACATCTATTTATACACGTTGGATGTTCATGAATTCAATCAATTTTATCAGTGTTTAATAAAAGGGATATAATTAAAATTGTAAATAAAAGTTCGATGAAACCATGGATATTCCAGGGACTAGTTCAACGAACAGAGATTCTCTCTGTAATTTGTAAGTATCTATTGCTAACCTCGAACTTCTGTTTACAAATATTTAACAGTCAAATAAAATTATGTTTTATGTGCAAAATCGTTTTACAATTTTAGCTGTAAGACGATGCGTCGTATGTACACTTGTCCACGATGCAGTCTAG
>SMSR01012844.1:21024-42699 GCA_019453355.1 Ceratina japonica
CAAATACAGCATTCAACAATTTTTATCTACATGTTTCATGTACTAACAAAATTTCTTTGTTAGATCGATTAAAATAAAAGAGAAACAAGGGAATGACATCATAAATGAAAAGAGCAGTGATAATAATTGTGGTATAAAGTTGTTTAATTCATCATCGGAATTTTTGGTAGCTGAAGATGATAGATTTGAATATTCTCAAAAGAGGAGGAAAGTTGAAACAACTGTAGATGAGAAAACCAGTTTGTTAAAATGTAAAGAAGTTGCTGTTGAACCTGAACGAATATTATCAAAAGTGGAAACTAAATCTTGGACCAGTAAACGAAAAGAACCTGAATTCAAATACAAAAAATTAAAAAACGGTACTTTGGTTGAGAAGACGTAGTTATAAGTCAGATTCATCTGACCCATGTAAAGTTCACTTGTAATATATAAAAATAAATAATTTTATACATAAACTGTAAGAAATATTTCCTTCTTTCTAAATTCACATATTTAATAAATGTGATCATAAAAATTGTTTTTATCACATTCTGATTTAATTACGTTTGAAGATCACAATCATACTGGATGAGGAAACATCTATTTATACACGTTGGATGTTCATGAATTCAATCAATTTTATCAGTGTTTAATAAAAGGGATATAATTAAAATTGTAAATAAAAGTTCGATGAAACCATGGATATTCCAGGGACTAGTTCAACGAACAGAGATTCTCTC
Source organism: Ceratina japonica (assembly GCA_019453355.1). NCBI lineage: Eukaryota > Metazoa > Arthropoda > Insecta > Hymenoptera > Apidae > Ceratina > Ceratina japonica. The sequence goes on from SMSR01012844.1 coordinate 21,744, forward strand.
TGTAATTTGTAAGTATCTATTGCTAACCTCGAACTTCTGTTTACAAATATTTAACAGTCAAATAAAATTATGTTTTATGTGCAAAATCGTTTTACAATTTTAGCTGTAAGACGATGCGTCGTATGTACACTTGTCCACGATGCAGTCTAGGATATTGTAGTACTGACTGCTATAAATCAGAAGCTCATTCTGAATGCTCCGAGAGTTTTTATAAGCAGTGTGTAATAGATGAATTGAGATCTCAGGAAAGAGATGTAGAGGATAGAAACAAAATGATTGAAATTCTTAAGAGGGTCCAAGAGCAAGATTCAAAGAATTTGGAAGCACTGGAGAGTGATGAAGATGACGAAGAAGAAGCATTCAATGAATTAGAAGAACCATTAGACTCAGATGATGAAGGAAATGTAAAGCAAATAAGAATTTATTAATAGGAGATAAAATTCTTTTTGATTCTCATGATTCCTTCCATTGTTAATGTCTTTTAGGTGCCAGATTTAGAGGAGAGACTACATAATATAAATTTGGATAATGCAGATGACGTATGGTCTGCATTAACAGATGCAGAAAGACAAGAGTTCGAGGCTCTTATTAAAAATGGTGAGATTGAGAAAATTCTACCACAATGGGTTCCATGGTGGACCTACCATATTAAAAAGAAATTGATACAGGATATGGATGAAGAGAATAGTGAGGAAGCAGTAAAATTGCCTTCTATAATAGATGTCCCAATATTTAATGAAGTACAGGTAATTTTTAGAAATATCATAAATTAACAGAAGAATTTGAAACTTTTCTGTTTTGCAGAAAGCATCTCCGAATGTTCAGTTCAATATGAGAAATGTTATCTATGCATATGCATACATAGCAAATTATTATAATGGCGATTATTTAAACTGCCCAGTAGAAGCAACAGTTGTTTTCCTAGATCTTTGTGATAATATGAAATTGAACAAGGTTTATGAGAATTCTGAATCAGCAATAGCTTCTGTTGTTCACAACGTCATCAATGTAAGTATGAATGAAGCAATTGAAAAACAATAACGATAATTAATGAGTTTGTTTCTTGTTTGCAGTGCAATTGGTTGCCACAAGATGAACAAATTTTGTCAGCTTTCAAAGCAGCTGGGGATGTAATAATGCAAGGGCCAGATGAGAAAAATAAATATCTTTATGTAGCTATTGCCTTTTCTCAGTTACACAGGCTATTCTCAGCAGCAAAGGAGGAGATATCAAAAAGTAAAAATAAAATCGGTAGTAAGGAATTCTCGACAAAGTTTGCCCAGAGATACAATGCTGACAATATAAACTTGTCAAAAAAGATTCTCCTTCTGTATTGTAAGAAGTTAGAGTATTACATATCGTGGGTTAAAAGTTGTAACATAAGTATGTGCACATAGAAGTGGTTGATCTTAAGTTTGTACTATTTTTCTGTTCTTTAAACATTAACAATATGGAAATGGAACCTAAAAGGCAAATATACTCGAAGAGATTGTTTCTCCGATTTCATTGCTCCTAACCATTGAATTTTGTTTGCACAATTTTTAAATAAAAACAAATGTTTAACATATTCACTCACCGGATATTCTTCACTGCATTCTCTCTTGAATGATCCCCATACAGAGATATTAAATACAAGCAATGAAGCAATATAAAATTCAAAGCAAACTTCGAGATTTGACAGCCATTTTTAATCGAAAACGAAATCGAATTATTATCGATAGTTTCGAATCACTATTGATTTCTTGAAATCCAGNAGCAGCTGGGGATGTAATAATGCAAGGGCCAGATGAGAAAAATAAATATCTTTATGTAGCTATTGCCCTTTCTCAGTTACACAGGCTATTCTCAGCAGCAAAGGAGGAGATATCAAAAAGTAAAAATAAAATCGGTAGTAAGGAATTCTCGACAAAGTTTGCCCAGAGATACAATGCTGACAATATAAACTTGTCAAAAAAGATTCTCCTTCTGTATTGTAAGAAGTTAGAGTATTACATATCGTGGGTTAAAAGTTGTAACATAAGTATGTGCACATAGAAGTGGTTGATCTTAAGTTTGTACTATTTTTCTGTTCTTTAAACATTAACAATATGGAAATGAAACCTAAAAGGCGAATATACTCGAAGAGATTGTTTCTCCGATTTCATTGCTCCTAACCATTGAATTTTGTTTGCACAATTTTTAAATAAAAACAAATGTTTAACATATTCACTCACCGGATATTCTTCACTGCATTCTCTTTTGAATGATCCCCATGCAGAAATATTAAATACAAGCAATGAACCAATATAAAATTCAAAGCAAACTTCGAGATTTGGCAGCCATTTTTAATCGAAAACAAATTCGAATTATTATCGATAGTTTCGAATCACTATTGATTTCTTGAAATCCAGTATTTCGTATAATCCAGATGTAAATGCGAACAAATTATACATGATTCTATTTCAAACAAAATTCTTTTAGCCTCTTATTATATTATATATACAATTGCATGTTACGAACAAAGTTTCAATCGTCAGAATCTTATTTCTTAAGTACTTTGCAAAGTCGGCGGAACATTCAAACAGCGCATGAATTGAAATGGAGTTCGAGAGATCGATAGTTCGAATACAGGAAGGCGGTCTGGTCGTCTGGTCTGTCAGTCTGTCAGACGAGCAGACGATATTTACGGAAATCTCACGGCAAGTAGATAGACAGTGGGCAAAATGGTGGCAGACGAGAAACTATTTTTCTCGAAAGCCGTCCAACACTTGGCCAGGTGTTTAGCAGCAATCAAGCCTACACCATGGGAAAAGGTAAGTTAATTCTTAGTCGTATATTTTCAGTGAACAACGTATGCACAAAAATGTTGACACTTAGTAATAGGTTAATTTTAAGGATGTGTCAGCTGATGTCCTGATAGCTCACCTCATGATATAATTCGAAGGACACTTTATTAGCTGATTCATGCTCTAATGAAATGTTTGTAATAAATAATTAAGTATCACAACACCTTGAAACAAATCAATTTTGACAGGGATCTCAAGCATAGATCTCTGTTCCAGAATTGTTTGTACAGACACTACACGAATAAACATTTGAAAAATATGTTTTTATACATTTATCGTATCTCTTTATTTATTATTTTATCATTGTTAAGTCATAAGATGTCCTCGTTAATTCATTTACAACATGAAATGTACTTTATAAATATAAAATGTCTGTAGAGTGAGAATTTGTACATCTTTCAAAAATTGTTTTTTAAATAAAAACATGTAAAAACTTGTCTTAAATAGGTCACACAGCTGTTCAAATTATGCCCACAAGAGTCTGCTCAGGGTATATACAGGCTAGACCAAAGAGGTCAAGATGCGACTATTGCACTGGGAATATACTTCCTGGGATCTGGTCTGCAGCATCGGGACAAGATATTACCGTATCTTCTCCGGTTGCTACGTGGTCTTCCAAAAGCTGTGTGGCTGGACGAAGTCAGATGTACACCCAGCGAACGTGTTCCTGTTGCTGAACGGTTCAGTTTCTGCTTGAATACATTGCTCAGTGATGTCGCGGCCAGGTGTGAACCTGTACGCGAGGAAATTATTTCTACCCAAGTGGAAATACTAGCAGTCCTAACGAATCTCATAAGAGGATTCAAAGATCAAAATGGGAGCAGGGGGATGCAAGCGAAATGTAAATATATTTTCCAGTATTGAGATTAGACTGCGTTTCGTATCGTTCATAAAATGCTAATTAAACATTTATTTCAGTGTCGTTATGTAAATGTATAGTTCCGGTGTTAATCGGTTTAGCTCGGTCTATGGGTCGATTCGCGTATACTGACCCGCCTCTTTTATGTCGTATTTTTCCGAGACCAGAGCCTCCGCTCTCGATACCGAATAGAGAAATGCGTTTAACGACGGATAAGAAACATCATAGCTTTACCAACTTCCGACCGATTATTCCTCGTTCTTTAAGTGGCAACCTGAATCCTCATCCAGCTATAGACAATGTTCCAAGCCTGTTGACCATAGATCACGATTATCCTTGTGCAAAACGACCGTCTTTGCAATCGTATTCATCGGTGCCCTACGATCCGGCTACATATTTTTTTAGCAGATACGGATCAAGCTTCAATCAGTTTCCTCAAATGAGATGCAACGAAAGTCCAGAGCGAAGGGCCGGCATGCAGTTTAACGTGGTACATCTGCAAAGCGTACTGGCCTTGGCAAAGAAGCTGCTTACCAAAGAAATTTTAACGTTCCTCGACGAGGAAGCTCAACAAGTTAGTTGCGTTATTGTACAACAGATTCTCATTATCTAATCAATTTTTTATTTAATCGCCTATCTTCATTATCCAGGTTTACAACTCTGGACAGGTGCAAATATTTCCTTACCGAACGTTTAACGAAACGATGAATCTAGTAATGGTTGCGCTTTTGCGAGAATTATTGCAAAATCAACGAGATTTGCCTACTCCCTTCACGAAAGATGTGCAAGAATTCGTTAAAGGCCTTTTCTTATCCGGGCAAACGGAACTGCAATCGCGTCAACACGACGCGAGTGAGCGCGAAGATATGGATACTAATTTTCGTACTGTAAATAGATTTAAAGTAAACGTAATGGCTAATTCTGCGTGCGTCGATCTCCTTGTCTGGGCGATCGGCGATGAAACTGGTAAGCAAAATTGTGATCGGCGCTTGTATGCGTTCCCGAACTATATAGATTTATTTTTAATTTTGTTATGTTGTAGTATAGTTATTAGTTGTTTAAATCCAAGTCTTCCATATCGATAGGATTATCTGTTACATTATTTTTCCAGTGAGAGACCAGTATGATTTATCCGCGCTATTCGCAGATATCAGTTCAATGCTGATCGGCGAGGGTATTCGAATTATCGCTTGTATTGCATTTCGACTGACTGTCCTATATTTTTTTAATAACTTTCAAGAGTTTTAACTAACGAATACATCTTTTGACAGTGCGTTAACGCGGATCCCTGTTAGCTTTCTTAATCGTTATTTTGCTAAATGTGGTTTTTTGTATCTCGCTCTAACTATATGTACAAATATTCATGAAAATGAACGACGAGAACTATTCAAAACCATTTTCTAAAATGTAGTCGCCGAGAAATTAATCTTCATATAAAGTTTTTCATTTCCTGATAGGAATTCTTAGAATTAACAACAGTTTTTCGATCCTGATCGTGTGCATACGTCTTCTGTGAAACAAAATATCATTATTTTCAGGTGCGGATAGTTTATGCGGTCGTTTAGTAGAAAAGATTAATTCCAATCATGGACCAAAACTGGTGCTGGCGCACATGCCTTTACTTATGGTATGCCTTGAAGGATTAGGGAAATTAGCACAGAAGTTTCCTAACATAGCGAGTACATCTATTTATTATCTTCGGGACTTTCTTGTTGTCCCATCGCCTATACTTCTTAAGTTGTATCGTCAACACAGTGAAAGAGGTAACGTGAAATTATTAAACTGATTAATTTGCACCGTTACATTGCATGAAAAATCAATGAGAACGATTGCTTTGAAGGAAAAGATATACACGATCCGAAGCAAACTACTTCCTCACTGCTAACAGCCTTCGAGAAATTACGAGACGCAGCTATCGGCAATCTTTGCATCGCTCTAGAAGCTGCGCATTCTGTTAATCCAGATTGTGTACCAGCATTAGTTGCAAGCGTGTCGAATAGATTATTTGCCGCTGACATATGCGATGGGTACAGTCTTTTTTCAATTCGTTCACTACTGTTCGATATCTCTCTCATGTATTTATTTGAATACTTTCAGTGAATCCGATGACAGATCGAATAGCGAATTAATTTCAAAGAATATAGTGATCATGCTAGGACACGTCGCCGTCGCGCTAAAAGACACTCCGAAAACTATGCGGACGATATTTCCATTCTTTCAACAATTATTTTGTCGTACTCCGAGCGATCTTGATTTTTTGATCGTCGATCAGTTAGGATGTATGATCATTGCAAAATGCGAACCAAAGGTTGAGCTTAATTTCATTGATAGTATCTAATTAATTCTTAATTTTTAAAATAGTTTGCGTGAGATTGAACTGTGATTTCAGATTTACGAAGGTATAATGCAAATGTTCTCCATGTCATTGGGCTCGAGTAGCGCTACTTATGCCTCGAACGATGATCGCAAACAGTATTGTCACGTTGCTAAAGCGGTTACAAATGCTCTTGCAAATATAGCAGCAAATCTGCAGGGTGAAACGGAGCTGGACGATTTGTTGCTTCATTTGCTTGAACTTTTCGTTCAGCTTGGATTGGAAGGCAAACGTGCCAGCGATAAAGTATCGAGTAATGTTACGATGACGGTAATTATAATTGATTGCATCAATACTTATAGAAATTGGTTTTAATTATTGCGTTCTATATCAGAAAGCAGCAAGTAGTGCAGGTAATTTGGGCGTGCTCATTCCTGTAATTGCTATACTAGTACGGCGACTCCCTCCGATCAGACACCCGCAAAAGAGACTTTTGAAGCTCTTCAAAGATTTCTGGCTTTACTGCGTCGTAATGGGCTTCGCTGGCGACCAAGCGTCAAGGCTATGGCCCGCGGAATGGCACGAAGGTGTCAAGGAAATTTCAGTGAAGTCGCCTTATCTTATTTCGCAAACTAGCGCGCGCTTGGAAATGAGGGAGTTGCAGTACACTTCGGCTGTACGTAACGACAGCGTTTCCCTAAACGAATTACAAGAGTTGAGAAGTCAAATATTAAAAATAAGCACAAGGTACATATCTTTCTCCACCTTCCTCACAAATATGTTTGAGAAGAAAGTAGTAATTGAAGAATTGTGTTCCCACAGAACAAATGACATATCGCAGTACGTAACGAAACTACAGTTTGCACAATGCACATATTTATTATCGGTCTATTGGCTGGAAACATTGAGAGTGGCGAACAGTCCGCAACCTAGTTTGCAGCCGATAATGGAATATTTATGCGACACAGATTTACAGAAAGATAAAAGCGGCATGTGGCAATGCATATGTTGTGTCGCTGATTCCGCGTTTGTAAAATTCAAGGACGTTATGCAGCGTAAACCGAAGGACGAGAGGCGCGAGAAAGAACTCGAGAATCATGCTCAATTCCTTCTTGTGTATTTTAATCATGTACATAAACAAATTAGGCGCATAGCTGATAAATACCTCAGTGCATTGGTCGATGCGTTCCCGCATCTCTTGTGGAACTGTAAAGTACTTTGGAGCATGTTGGACATATTACAGGTACGATTTCTGTTTTCGTACTCATTCACGCATTATTTATATTTCGTTATTGTATCATAGATTTTGTCATTCGCGTTACAAATTGACCCGAACGAAGAAACACCAGTTTTACGAATACCTGGTACACCGTACAGTATTGAACTTATGGACACATTAGAAGCAAGAGAGGTACGTGCACTACATTATTATCTTATAGAAATAACTTGTATCGAAACTACGTATCATTTCACAGATTATTGTGAAAGATTTTACTGCGAGATGTAAAGGCATAGTACAGGAAGCAATGAAATGGGCACCGCAAGCCACTAGATCGCATTTACAAGAATATGTAAATCAAATTCCATCCTCTGGATTCAAACATCACTCTGGCCTGTGCCTGTCTACGGATTCGGTCCTTGAATTCGTGGATCTTGCTATACCGTCTTCGACTTTCCCAAATGTACGAACGTGTTTCAATATAAATGTACCTCAAACAATTTTTGTTATAAATGCGGTATCACGGAAAATGTTGATTATAGACTAATTCCTTGGATAAACGACCTCGTGGACCGAAGGGAGCTAGCTCGTGGCTTCTGTCGATGATGTCAACGCGATCGCGATATGCCGGAGAAATAGCGGGAATGTTGTCGCTGGCGCAGACAGAATCATCTACAACGGAGATGTCCTTTGAAGAGATTAGAAATAAGGTTGTCGATTTGTTAATCGATGCCGTTTGGATGACCTGCCGCGATCGAAATGATGTAGAGCATCGTAGTGCTCTTTGGCGAGCTACTGCGTTACTAATTTCTGTGCCTGGTAATCATAATACTATTTGCTGTAAATTACTTGCACGCTGTTCGTTAAATTGTGTTACACCTTTTAATTCACACTTTCAGGCACGCACAGACGTTTGTTGCACACAGTTGCCTCGTCGCAAATCGAATTGTTTACTCCTACGGCTATGACTACAGCAGTCGAATGTTGGCAGTGGATACTTACCGTGCGACCGGATTTAAAATTACGTTTCTTGCAAGAGATGCTCGTCGCGTGGCAGTACACCGTTGACAAGAGAATGGGTCTCTTTGCACCGGACGAAGAGGAAGATAGTCCACTGGCAGTGTACGAGGGCTGCAAGTTGAGTCCGAATCCACCGCAGGTGAAACCTCACGATATTTGGGTCACATTTATCGTGGAATTAATCGAGACTGCAAAGTATTGCTGTCAAGAAACGGTTGATATGATTGTCATACTGTTACATCGGTCACTCCCTATGACTGTTGGCACATCCGGAGAAGAGCCTGGATTGAGTCGACACATCGCTGCGGTCGGTGTACGTTTTAAACTGCTTTCCTGTGGGTTGCTCCTTCTTCAAGGCGACATTCTACCGAGGTATTGTATCAAATAAGAAAAACAATGTTCATAGAATGATTAGATGCCTAAAAAATAAATCCTGTTTACAGGACATTGAGTAAAAATGTATTACGAGAACGCATATATTGTAATTGTTTGGATTACTTCTGTCGGGATCGCCAAGTACCGACGCAGGAGATAGAACAACTGCACGAGGATTTGGTCACGCTTATACGTTTCTGGCAAGTGAGTGGAACGTTCTCTTACACAAAGAATCCTCCGTTTGCATGTTTACATTTTATTTCATTGTATCTTAGGTGATGCACAGTGACAAAAAATATTTAGTAATGACCGGAAACGACAGCGAATTTGAAATGTTAACGCCCCAAACGTACTCAACCGGTGGTTTCGGACCCAGTGAAACGATCAGTTCGTTGAGTACAGCTTTGGGCACAACGAATGAATTTACGAAAACACCTACTAGCGTTTGGATCAGTACGGTCCCAATGTCCACTAGTAGTAATACATTGGGTAAACGTAGTAATCGTAGCAAGCGCGTAATGAACGCCAACGTCTTCGTGAAGGATTACATAAAGAAGAGAAATTTAATCCTCGAATTGTTAGCGGTTGAAATAGAGATGTTATTGGTGAGTGAAGTTTTCTTTTTATTTTCAATTCTACGTTCTTCATATTATTCAACGGGACTTGAATTACAGGTCTGGAGAAATCCTAGTGGAAGGCAAGAACTTGCACTTCCAGGAGAATCAAGCATCGCCGAGTGGCGTGCAAAAGGAATGAACGACCGATGGCGCGAATACACTCGACTAGCGTGGGAGATCAGTCCTATTCTCGCTATATTTTTGCCAGTTCGATTAAAGAATTCCGAAATTATTATCAAAGAAATATGTGGATTGGTTCGTCAGAAACCTGTGCCAGTTATGCACATTCCGGAAGCCTTACAATATCTGGTTACTACAGATACATTATTGAACGATGTACCTGAGGTAAGATCGAACTCTTGTTAACGACATTAATTATAAGTCTTTTAATAAACTCTGATCCATTGATTTTATTTCTAGCTGGTGTACATGTTAACGTGGGAAAGAGTAACGCCGATTCAGGCACTTGCTTACTTCTCTCGACAGTTCCCGCATCATCCGATTTCTGCGCAATATGCGGTGGAAGTACTAGGCAGTTATCCTGCGGAAGCTGTACTTTTCTACATACCGCAACTCGTGCAAGCCGTGCGGCATGACACAATGGGTTACGTGATAGAATTCATAAAGAAGATCGCTAAGCGTTCTCAAGTAAGTATTACAAATATTTGTTTAAATACTTCCAAATTTCGAAATGTTGTTAGTTATTGTCAATTTCTATGGTGTACTTGCAGGTAGTAGCGCATCAATTAATTTGGAACATGCATACGAATATGTTTATGGATGAAGATAAGCAAGTAAGAGACCCAGTTCTCTACGATATACTAGATTCATTAGTGAAAAATATTTTGGGCTCGTTGTCCGGCCAAGCGAAACAATTCTACGAAAGGGAATTCGATTTCTTCGAAAAGATCACCAATATTTCAGGCGAGATAAGGCCGTACCCCAAAGGTCCTGAACGCAAAGCAGCGTGCTTAAGAGCCTTATCGCTGATCAAAGTGCAACCTGGTTGCTATTTGCCGTCTAATCCTGAAGCTATGGTAATCGATATCGATTATCAAAGTGNCGTCATACTGTTACATCGGTCACTCCCTATGACTGTTGGCACATCCGGAGTAGAGCCTGGATTGAGTCGACACATCGCTGCGGTCGGTGTACGTTTTAAATTGCTTTCCTGTGGGTTGCTTCTTCTTCAAGGCGACATTCTACCGAGGTATTGTATCAAATAAGAAAAACAATGTTCATAGAATAATTAGATGGCTAAAGAATAAATCCTGTTTACAGGACATTGAGTAAGAATGTATTACGAGAACGCATATATTGTAATTGTTTGGATTACTTCTGTCGGGATCGCCAAGTACCGACGCAGGAGATAGAACAACTGCACGAGGATTTGGTCACGCTTATACGTTTCTGGCAAGTGAGTGAGACGGTCTCTTACACAAAGAATCCTCCTTTTGCATGTTTACATTTTATTTCATTGTATCTTAGGTGATGCACAGTGACAAAAAATATTTAGTAATGACCGGAAACGACAGTGAATTCGAAATGTTAACGCCCCAAACGTACTCAACCGGTGGTTTCGGACCCAGTGAAACGATCAGTTCGTTGAGTACAGCTTTGGGCACAACGAATGAATTTACGAAAACACCTACTAGCGTTTGGATCAGTACGGTCCCAATGTCCACTAGTAGTAATACCTTGGGTAAACGTAGTAATCGTAGCAAGCGCGTAATGAACGCCAACGTCTTCGTGAAGGATTACATAAAGAAGAGAAATTTAATCCTCGAATTGTTAGCGGTTGAAATAGAGATGTTGTTGGTGAGTGAAGTTTTCTTTTTATTTCTAATTCTACGTTCTTCGTATTATTCAACGGGACTTGAATTGCAGGTCTGGAGAAATCCTAGTGGAAGGCAAGAACTTGCACTTCCAGGAGAATCAAGCATCGCCGAGTGGCGTGCAAAAGGAATGAACGACCGATGGCGCGAATACACTCGACTAGCGTGGGAGATCAGTCCTATTCTCGCTATATTTTTGCCAGTTCGATTAAAGAATTCCGAAATTATTATCAAAGAAATATGTGGATTGGTTCGTCAGAAACCTGTGCCAGTTATGCACATTCCGGAAGCCTTACAATATCTGGTTACTACAGATACATTATTGAACGATGTACCTGAGGTAAGATCGAACTCTTGTTAACGACATTAATTATAAGTCTTTTAATAAACTCTGATCCATTGATTTTATTTCTAGCTGGTGTACATGTTAACGTGGGAAAGAGTAACGCCGATTCAGGCACTTGCTTACTTCTCTCGACAGTTCCCGCATCATCCGATTTCTGCGCAATATGCGGTGGAAGTACTAGGCAGTTATCCTGCGGAAGCTGTACTTTTCTACATACCGCAACTCGTGCAAGCCGTGCGGCATGACACAATGGGTTACGTGATAGAATTCATAAAGAAGATCGCTAAGCGTTCTCAAGTAAGTATTACAAATATTTGTTTAAATACTTCCAAATTTCGAAATGTTGTTAGTTATTGTCAATTTCTATGGTGTACTTGCAGGTAGTAGCGCATCAATTAATTTGGAACATGCATACGAATATGTTTATGGATGAAGATAAGCAAGTAAGAGACCCAGTTCTCTACGATATACTAGATTCATTAGTGAAAAATATTTTGGGCTCGTTGTCCGGCCAAGCGAAACAATTCTACGAAAGGGAATTCGATTTCTTCGAAAAGATCACCAATATTTCAGGCGAGATAAGGCCGTACCCCAAAGGTCCTGAACGCAAAGCAGCGTGCTTAAGAGCCTTATCGCTGATCAAAGTGCAACCTGGTTGCTATTTGCCGTCTAATCCTGAAGCTATGGTAATCGATATCGATTATCAAAGTGGTACCCCTATGCAAAGGTAAATTAATATTATTACGAAGACTTTCTTTTTTCTATATCAAGACTTAAACGTACTGTTGTCGTTTACAGTGCCGCAAAAGCACCATTCTTGGCGCGTTTCAAAGTACAAAGATACGGAATTAATGAATTAGAGAATATTGCATTAGCAGTATCGGCTAATGGCAGAGCGGATACGAAAAGGGAAACAGAGAAGAAGGAAGCTTGGCAAGCAGCTATTTTCAAAGTGGGCGACGATGTTCGACAAGATATGCTAGCTCTACAAGTTATCAGTATTTTCAAGAATATATTTCAAAAAGTCGGGTTGAACTTGTTTTTGTTCCCGTACAGAGTAGTGGCTACGGCGCCAGGAGTAAGTAGCTCGAATAATTTTATCCACATAAACCTTGTGACCATCATTCATTTTATTATCTAACGTTCCTGCGTTTCAGTGTGGAGTGATAGAATGCGTTCCAAACGCGACGTCACGCGATCAACTTGGCCGCACTACAGACATCGATATGCATCAATATTTTATTACGCGTTACGGGGATGAAACGTCGAAAGATTTTCAGAACGCCCGTCGTAATTTCGTAAGGTCAATGGCTGCGTACAGCGTCATTACGTACCTCTTGCAAATAAAGGATCGGCATAATGGCAACATTATGCTGGACACAGAAGGTCACATCATACATATCGATTTTGGATTCATGTTCGAAAGTTCTCCTGGTGGTAATCTAGGCTTCGAGCCTGACATAAAATTAACCGACGAAATGGTGCTCGTAATGGGTGGTAAAATGGAGGCCGCGCCTTTCCGCTGGTTCATGGAGTTATGCGTCCAGGCTTTCCTCGCTGTCAGGTAAATCTAATTAAAATAATTACTTTCATAACTCGTTTCTTACTATAATTTAAATCAAATTGTATTATTTCATAGACCCTATCAAGAGGTAATTATTTCTTTGGTATCCTTAATGCTCGACACTGGATTGCCGTGTTTCCGTGGACAGACCATAAAGCTCTTGCGCGGCAGATTCGTGCCGACGGCGACCGATCGCGAAGCGGCGGCCTATATGCTCAATGTTATACGCAACAGCTACCTCAATTTCCGTACGAGAACTTACGACATGATACAGTATTATCAGAATCAAATTCCTTATTAAATTATCCTTCCCGAATGACTTCCGTTCACGATTGTTAATTTATATAAGATCAAAGATTATTATTTATGCAAAGATTGTTGAACGAATATATCATGTATTATACTGTTAGATGCAGCAGCATCAAATCTACAGCCTGTACAAACCCCTCAGTGTCAATGTTACTCTTAGACTCATAAATTTTATGAAAGCATAAATTATGCTCTGTATTTATGTAACAATAATGTATTATAAAGTGGACGAAATTATTCTATGTGCCTGGTATTAAGACAGGAGGAAATCTGTATATGAAGAACATTCCTTTAACTATTATTTATGTGTTATTATTGGTTAACCATTAAAGAAGAAACGATTAAAGAATCTTTAATTCATTTATAAATATCACAGTAACACTATTAAATTTACAATTATTATTTAATATTATACATCATGTGCTATGCACAGAGTACAACTAATTATGTGTGTTTCTCTATAATTACTTATCAGCTAATCGCGGTTTAAGCGGTGCTGTGAGTTTTACTGCAGCAGGATCAATTTTCCTAAAATACAACATTCATATAAGACAATATCTTTGATAATGAACGTAACTAAAGGAACAATGAATGTGCAAGAATATTTACCCTATTTGTTCCTGTGAGTATATCTCAACTGGTGGCTGAACTAAACGTCTGGCATCACGTGAATAATAATATACCTTTGAAGTTTTGTGATATGGTCCTCCAGGTACATTGGGAGGAGGCTGTGTACGTGCAGCCAGACCGTCAGCATGTCTCAAACATTCTCTAAATTTCCTCTAGAATATTTACATCTCTTATAACTTTCTATTTATTTCTCCTCTTTGTGTAATTAAAATCTACATTTATGTGACATTTACAAAGATATTGGGAACCCAAAGAACGAAAGATGTTTTTATACAAACACACGAAAACGTAAATGTATCAACCAATGTTTATGTTTACGCAAGATTGGGCTTAGAAAAGCATTTTAAATATATATATTAATAACAAAAATAAAAAGAATTACGTAATTTCTAGAAAAATCAAGTAATACAAAATTTGGGTTAAAAAGATAAATGACTTTATTACTTACACCTCGGCCTAATACCCGAATTAAGTCTATGATCGGCGTTACCGAGCGGTGTTCCACACCCCCTGGCATTGTTGTTATTAAATTGTAATTGTGTATTAAAAAATGAATGTCAACAGATCACTGTTCGCGAAACGCTCGACCTGAAACTAGCTGCGAGCCATCTGGAGCCATCTTTATCAGAGGAATTGGCGGAACTTCGAACGGACATATAACAACTGCAATTTATAATGGCATATATACGTGATGTAATGCAGCGTGTATTTGTAAAAATTGTTTAATACGTGGACACGCCACCTCGAGCGCCAGATCTAAAGTAAGAAATCATTTCATGTTCCTCTACTGCCTGTAATCGCAGAAGATTCCTCCGCTCATCCCGCGTATTTACGTTCGTTGACGATCATTGATTGAGAGCTCGCGTTCACTGATACGCCATTACTTGGACTGAGCGGTAAGGTCATCGTTTTATCAATTGAAGTACATACTTAATACACGATACGTCAACGTATTTGCATTCGTGAATCAGCAAAACGACAATTATATCTTGAAACTAAACTGGTAGCCGTTGCCGGACAACCACATTTTCAAAGTAATCGTCGTGCGGTGTGGTCGCCAATTTTCCAAAGATGGTTAAAGCCGTGTGCGTTCTTCAAGGTGATGCCAAAGGCACCGTATTCTTCGAACAGGTAAGAAATATCGCCGATAGATTGACGATACTTTATTGCGCTCTATTATTTATGACTTTCATAATTTAATTGCCGAGTAGGATGGGTCTGCGGTCAAGGTCAGCGGTCAGGTGTCCGGTTTAAAGAAGGGATTACATGGTTTCCACATTCACGAATTCGGTGATAACACTAATGGTATGTACCGTTATCGAGAGCTCCNGACTGTTCGCGAAACGCTCGACCTGAAACTAGCTGCGGGCCATCTTTATCAGAGGAATTGGCGGAACTTCGAATGGACATATAACAACTGTAATTTATAATGGCATATATATGTGATGTAATGCAGCGTGTATTCGTAAAAATTGTTTAATACGTAGACACGCCACCTCGAGCGCCAGATCTAAAGTAAGAAATCATTTCATGTTCCTCTACTGCCTGCAATCGCAGAAGATTCCTCCGCTCATCCCGCGTATTTACGTTCGTTGACGATCATTGATTGAGAGCTCGCGTTCGCTGATACGACATCACAGTATAGGAACGCCATTGCCATTACTTGGACTGAGCGGTAAGGTCATCGTTTTATCAATTGAAGTACATACTTAATACACGATACGTCAACGTATTTGCATTCGTGAATCAGCAAAACGACAATTATATCTTGAAACTAAACTGGTAGCCGTTGCCGGACAGCCACATTTTCAAAGTAATCGTCGTGCGGTGTGGTCGCCAATTTTCCAAAGATGGTTAAAGCCGTGTGCGTTCTTCAAGGTGATGCCAAAGGCACCGTATTCTTCGAACAGGTAAGAAATATCGCCGATAGATTGACGATACTTTATTGCGCTCTATTATTTATGACTTTCATAATTTAATTGCCGAGTAGGATGGGTCTGCGGTCAAGGTCAGCGGTCAGGTGTCCGGTTTAAAGAAGGGATTACATGGTTTCCACATTCACGAATTCGGTGATAACACTAATGGTATGTACCGTTATCGAGAGCTCCATAATTTTTTATTAAACTCTTTATAACAATTATATATGATCAACTTGGCCTGTAGAAGCATCTGATAGAGTCATCATGTTGACAATTCAAAGGTTCCCAAGCAATAATATGTAATTTTAATGATTTATACTGGTACTTCATTTTAATGTATTAACATAATCTTTAAACCATTGCTAAAGTGAATGCTTAAAACCTTTGAGGAATTATTGTAATAATTATAGACTGTGACATTGAAATTGATTTCTATATTCAATAGGTTGCACAAGTGCTGGAGCACATTTCAACCCACTCAGTAAGGAACATGGTGGTCCAGATTCAGATGTACGTCATGTTGGTGATTTAGGAAACATTGAAGCAAATGCTGATGGTGTTGCCAATGTTGCCATAACTGACAAGATGATTCAGCTCCAAGGAGCAAACAGCATTATTGGCAGAACTCTTGTAGTAAGATGTTGCATAATACTTTTGTCTCTGAACTGTGTTATAATTATTCATAATTCATTCCCCTAGATATGATATTGAATTGAAATTAATTCGATTTTCATGACAGGTTCATGCCGACCCTGATGATCTTGGCAAGGGAGGCCACGAGCTGTCGAAAACCACAGGAAACGCTGGCGCCCGTCTGGCTTGCGGGGTTGTTGGAATTACAAAAGCCTAAACATTTGTATTCTGAAACAGTGCTAAAAATAATGAACAAATTATTATTAGAAAGTATACGATGTTATGACTGTTGCAGTTTGAATCTGAGTTCGAGTATCATTCCTGATTTCTTGTAATTTGAGAATCTTTTTCAATATGTAATCTCTGGTAATTCTGATGCTTCAATAAAGTAAACACATTGATGCATTTGTAAAATAATGTTCTAATTCTTCAATTACATCACAACAGCTTTGGTTACATTGTCTTTCTAAAACTAATACGTAATTACAGAGGAGTGTGTTACATAACGTCATGGACAAATTATCATGAGTTTTATCACGCTCATCGTGTTTACATTTCCGATTCCAATGTCACTGAGAGAAGGAGAGAGACAGAAACAGCGCAATGGCACCCAATATGAAATTGCATTCCACGTGTTTAACTTTCCCATGATATTGATCAAACATACAAAAATCGCAATACTCGATGAGCGTACTGTAGTACAATTAATATCAGTAGTATTAATTACGTAGATAAAGAGAAGCAATAAAAATGGGAAAAAGAAGCAAAAATAAAGGTAATAAACTCGCTCGTATGAGTGAAGAAGAACGCGCGCGATACATGCAGCATCGCTTGGAATTTGAATTAGAAGCTAAAAGGCGTCGACAACAATTGATTGCTACTTTCACTAAGGTAGTTTTAATTGTCATAAACTCATATGTTACTTTAAGTGGATATAAATTAATCGTAATACTTGAATTATTATAGAATAAATTGAAACGGGAGGAGGCATTTTCGAAATTGAATATTGCTAAGATTAATGAAAAGTGGAGATTTGTTTTACGACAAATAAAATGCAAGGAACTTTACGAAGATGTAAAATATCTTCGCACAACATTCGACAGAGTAATGAAAATTAAAGACTCGACAATTTCTTGCTTGTATAATGAATTAGAAATAGCCGATGCAGATCATAGGAGACTGCAAGAAAGTCATATTATATTGATTGATAAAATAATTGGTATATCATAGAATTATTTACACGACATTTTAATCTTATTATTCTATATTATAATTAAATGAAAATACTCTGTAGGAAAATATAAAAAGACATTGGGAGACTTACATGATACGTATAAAATCAATAACATTAAACTAAACGCTATGATTGAATTAAATAGATTGAAAGATTATGGAAATGATTCTAATAAGGAGCTTACTAATAATTTAAAGAGGAAATACGCACTTTTCGATCAAACGCAAACTATAAGGAAAACACAAAATGCTGTTAACATCTTTACTATCTTGTATTTGGTAAAAATATTAATATGTAGTCCACAAAAAGTTATTAAATTATATGTTTTTTAAATATGTTTTCTAAATACTAGGAGGAAAACATTGCAACAGATCTTGAGCAGCAGTCATTTCTGAATATTGACAAATATTGGGATCGTCTATGCAGTGTAATAGATGAATATCAAAGAATAGTTGACAAGAAAAGAAAGCAATATGAGTATTTAAAAGAACAGGATGATATTTGTCAGGCTTCTATATCACAATATCCAAAAATACATTCGCAACTACAGAATGTCATTGAAAGTTTAAAACTCGGTACTGAAACGTTATCACAAAAAAGGAACGAGAGAATAACGATACTTCAAATGAAAGATAAAGAGTTAACAGAGAAGTTAAGAAATATTAAATCTGAATTCACTGCAAATCAGATGATAGACGTAACGCAGTTAAAAAAGTTGACTGTTACGAGTAACAAAACATTGAAGGTGAGCAACGATTTACATGATATATTAGCAAATTACTTGATTATTAATTCAATTTCTTCTTCACTTATTTTTATTTCAGCATTTACAAATAGTTGCAGAAAAGGGTTCTACGATCCTTGAAGTATTTAAAATATGTTCTTCTTTAGAGCCCTTATCTTTTAATTTAAAAAAATATTTCATTCAGGACACTGTATATACTGACCTCACGGACTCTAACGTAAGAAACAATTTGAAATAATTATTTGCATACTGTAGCTAACGTGTCATATCGATTATTGCAGATTCCCGATTCGTGTAGTAAAGTAAGTAACTTTTGGGAGCATTATAATCACATGAAAGCTAACAATATTCTGCTGAGAAAGGAAAGTAATAAACTTTGCGCAGAAAATAGAAGACTGCGACAAAAGTTACAAGCATATCTTAAAATGGAATCTGGGATATTAGCGCTATGTCCAGTAGCTTCGCCTTCAGTTTAAGATTACGACTTTTGTACAGCTATTTTTTACATATAAAAAATAATAAAGATTATTTACGTCGGGATATATTTCGTAGAACCGACTTTACACGCATCATTGCATGTTGTAGCGACCTAACGATGAATAAAAATACCTCCGCCCAATTCTAGATATTTATACGGTCTGGCGCGAGTTCGTCCTTTCACAGAATGGAAGAAAATTTTTTCTTTTGGCATAATACTTTCTGATTCCAAATAAATGTCGAAGCATGCGCGTAATCTTTGAAGTTGCGCCGACAATGTTGGTGGTTTCACCCACATGACATTCACTTCTCTTTCAATGTCTCTTAAAATATCTTTAGCTACAGGAGTCGAGGAATTTATGCTTATATTAAATACTGGTGCTACTTTCGGATAATCTGGTTTTATGGCGATTCTTGCGATTAATTCATCTGAAACAAACATCATACATAAGATTGTAGAATAAGTAATTACACGTCGAGTAATTTTATATTATCTTACTGTTTCCACGGCGCAGTACAGCTTCATAAAAGATATCTAACGAAGACACCAATCCTTGTTCTTGAAAAGTAGGATTTATAGAATTACAGTAACTACTCCATGAAATTGTGGAGAATTTTTGTAATATCGTACTAAGTTTTTGTGGCAAAGGATCATTAGTGTTAGTAAAATTCGGTAAGTTTCCGGATTCTAATTGCCGAATCTCTGTGCACAAGTCCAATCTTGCTATAACCCGTCTCTTAATTTCTCTTAGCACATTCTCAACACTGTCTTGCGTTGCTTTAGAGTTTGTAAGCTGAAAAAAATTAGCACTCAAAACACTTGCACAAATAATATATGATATATCATTTTAATGAGTTTTCACCTTTTGTTCACGAGTATCGGGTGAAATGAAATGTATCCCAGCCATTCTTTGTGCCCATTTATATGGTAATCCCAATCCCAGTGATGAAAATTGTCCTAAATTGTGCCGACTTAATTGATAATAATTAGCAGGGTTTGGACTTTCTAATCCTACATCTCGTGGATACAGTTCACGTAAAATTGATTCCGACACAAGCATATCCCTATTAAAAAGAAAATTTGCCATAACACATTTGAATCATAAGATCATTGTTAAGTAATTATACATAGGAAAATCGCGTACCCTGTACTAGTGCTACTAGCACCTTCAGTCCTTAATTTCGATTCCACAGTTACAACTTTTAAATGTATCATATAGAAAAACTGTAACGTCAGCTTCGTCTCATCTGAAACGAACAAGTAATTAAAAAATTTATACTCGGTCTATATGTACCTACTTTCTTTTTTACACTAACTTTTTAATTTTATAACTATCTTGACATTCAAAGGATGCCTCTGTAACAGCTTGGTTTTTTTCTCCTCTTGCCTAGCTTCTCTAGATAATCTATGGTGTCTCTTTTTGTGTACCGGAGTTTCTTCTATAATGCTCTCCGATATGTTCTCAGAATCTGAATCAGATTCTTGTAAGCCTTCCTGATTATTAATACGCTTTGCTTCTTCTTCGTCACCTTCCACTTTAACTAATATCGAGTTATCTGGAGTGAAAAAATTATATAGAAATAATACAAGCGAATAAAAATGAAATGGAAATGTCTAAATGATAAATAATATACCATATGCATCTCTGTACGCAGTCGCTTTTGCATATAGAACATAAAGTGGTGATGCCAACAAAGTTGCCTTGTAATGTTCTTGTCTAATTTTATCTAATGGTAAACCAAGGCTCTCTTGTAATGGTTTACTAGCCTGGAAGTTATCCATAATTTAAATAATTATCATAAGGAACAGATTATACTTTATCACATGTGAAACATACTTCGAGTATCAACTTCAATTGTGGTGCAAGATTATCGAGTCGAGTTTGTTTAGATTCAATACTGGATGCTACTGCCTTTTTGTTGTCTGTTAATTCGTCGCATAAAGCAGCTAGTTGCTTCCTTTGTGTCAATTCCCATTCCAAACGAGCTAATCTCAGCTGATGTGGACTATCTTTAGTTATTTCCTAAAATGATT
>SMSR01012853.1:0-48039 GCA_019453355.1 Ceratina japonica
ATAATTTTCCCAGTTATTTACATGGCACGTTACCTGGCATGCTTGAAAACAGTGTCATTACAGCGTACATAAGCACGTTTCCATCTCACCTTGACTTATCAGTCTACTTAGCGCGCCACCGTAAGATGTACACACTGTGTGTTCGGTTCTCGCTCATAAACGAGAAATTGAACGCAGCAAAAACATTATGCTTAATACATGGAAATGAATATTTATTAAACAGAAGCGTAAAACAATTCGTTTCAGCGATTTATTTCGATCCCGATTAAAGCCGAATCCGTTTCTCAACGTGTTTTCGTATTTACGATACGGGAAATTTCGAACAGCCATAATCGCCGATGTATATAAACAGACGTGTTGACTCGGAGAAACCTCGGATTTGCAAATTCTTCAGTTAGGCGCACGCCGTCATTCCACGTGCTCGTTACACAATTTTTAAATAGCAATAAATATTGTAAGAATCGAAAGAGATAGCAATTTGTATAATTAGTAGATGAACAATGGTGTTCAGACGAATCTTCGATTACCTGACGTTGTTCAGCTACAGTCGTTTGCAGAGTATGTCACCCTTATCTTAAATTTATTCCTTCTACCCCCTGTCAATGGTCGATTGGGAAGGAAATACTGAAAGAATATATTCGATCGCAGGTGAAGACGCAGAGTCTGAGGAGACTGGTCCTGTAGATTTCGAACGGGCAATTACAAATTCTGGTAAGCGATTTACATAAACGATCAGATTAAAAATAGCAGAAGAGCGAGAGTGCAGCGTCCGTAACGTCGACCGCGTCGAACATCCAGACAGCCTAATCCATTCAATCCTTTTTTATCTTCCCAAGCCATTTGCATTCTATTATAACCACGTACAATAACGTCACCATAATAGGACGTCCTAAAAAACCACTCAGACTACTTCCTTCGACCTCGAGAAAAGAAAAAGATCCTTTCTCGAGAGAACTTCTAAAATGATTTTAATCTATCTTTGAACGCACACGAAATCTGCTAGCAAAAAAAGTAGAGAGAAAATGGACGTCTCACTGATTCTAACTGAATCGTCGTGAATTGTTCAGGTTATGGAAAATTCAACTACTTGTTGCTGTTGGCCGTGCTGCCGGCCAGTTTCTCCAGTATCTTCTCGTCGTCGGCGATGTCTTACGTGTTGCCGGCAGCCGAATGCGACCTGGGGCTCAGCATGTTCGACAAGGGCCTCCTGAACTCGATGACGTTCGCAGGTCAGCTATTCCTCGTTTATCGGTGTTAGCCACGTAACCGCGGACGTGTAATTACAGGTCGAGCTTTAAGTCGCACACAGAGAGCCGAAGCGCTTACTCGAGTGCGCTCTGAGCTTTTCTGGTTCCGTAGAACGATCGCTCGCACGATACAAGCACTGAACGTGTGTAGAGACTTACTGACATGGTAATTAAACGATACAGTCTCTTGTAATTGAACACGCGTTTCCTAAGCGGCTCGAGTTTCGAGTCGGTTTCGGGGCCGACTCGCGTTTTTTTATCGAGACAGTTTCGTTTCTCGTAAATCAGACCGTTCGGCCAGGTGAGAAAGAAAGGAAACGCCGCGCCGTGCAGAAAACGGAATACACGTTTGATAAATTGCACTTCCGCAAACAGTGGAAGAGATATGATTTATAAACACGGAATGATGAATATGACATCGCCACTCGTTTGACTGTATCGCGATTTTGTATCTTGAATATTTTCTTTAATGAATTCGCGTCGATGAATTATTAACGAATCCGGAATCACGATCGTCGCTGAAGATTCGAATTGCTTTCAGGCATGATCTGCACTTCGTTCTTTTGGGGGTTTATGACCGACACGTTCGGCCGTAAGAAGATCATGAGCTACGGTTACATGTGCACCGGAGTTCTCAGTTTGGTCGAGTGCTTCGCGCACGCTTCCTGGCTCTTGATCTCGTTAAAGTTTTTCGAGGGTCTCCTGTAAGTCGGTACCAACGCTCTCCTCGAACAATTTCAATGATACACGCTAAAATTTATAGTATATCCGGTCCTTACGCGGCTCTGATGTCTTACCTGGCAGAAGTACACAACGAGACCCATCGATCTAGGACCTACATGTGGCTGGGGGCATTTTTCTCGCTTGGAAACATTTCTCTCCCCTGTAAGTCTTTTCCGTCTAATGCTAAATATAATGCTCAGTTTATTACTCTAATTTATACGCGATATATGTGATTCAATTTCCTCCTGATCATTTCTCGATCTTGAAGAAGGAAATTCTACTAAATTCAATACTGCCATAATCATTTGATTTCATTAGACGATTCGTTAATCTACTGAATGACACCGTGGAATTGCTTGGTTCCAGGCATCGCGTGGCTGATCCTCCCACAGAAATGGACCATCACGCTCATCAGCGGAACTATGGAGATCAGTTCGTGGCGAGTGTTCCTAGCGGTTTGCACGTTGCCAGAGTTCCTTGCCTGTATGGCGATGTTCTCGTTCCCCGAGAGCCCGCGTTTCCTTCTGCTGAAGGGTAGAAGAGACGAGGCTCTCGACGTGTTCAAGAAGATATACTCGGTCAATACCGGCAAGGACCCAGACACCTATCCGGTGAGTTTTTTTCCGTGAAACGCTCGGTCCATCGTTTTTATCTTATCGACGGCAAGGGGTGCGTTATTTTGATTGCTCAACGTGTTTTCTCGGAAGTCTGTATTGATATATGGACCTTTGTTCCATCGTAAGATCGCATAGATAGTATTTCGCGGTTTGACAACGGCTCACTTTTCGTTGACACCGAAAATTCTATCAATATTTAAGATACTTATTCCAATCTGGTGTTTGACCAAACTTTATTGCTGTACGTTTTGTGATTCACGATTCGATTGCCTGTTTTCGCACGTGGGATAAATTATAGTCTCTGGTTGCAGATAAAGGATCTCGAAGACGAGGATTCGTTCGAATCGTCGAGCGATAATTTGACCGACAAATTCCGCTCCTGTTGGCAACAAGTCAGGCCCTTGTTCGTCTCACCGAACATCTTAAGACTTATTACCATAAGTTTGATTCAAGTCGGCGCAACGATAGGGTCAGATTAAACTCATATTACTAAATGTATTTTATTATTGCTGATTTCAATTCTATGATTTACCGTCAATTTACGGATACTTGCAAAATCGATTGAATTTCTTTAAATCGTTTCGCTGAGTTCGACTGAATTTCGTGTGCGTAGATCGAACTCTATCAGACTATGGATGCCGCAGTTGTTCACGATGATGGAACAGTTCAAGAAGGAATCCGTGGACGAGGAACATTTCGGGTCGCAGCCGCGCTTCTGTTACATGTTAGGCCAACGAAAAGTGAATGGGAGCTCCTTAGACAGCTTCGCAAACAGAACTTTGAGCGTTGCTGACAATTGCGTACCGGTATTGAAACATTTTAAATTATAATCGCTCCGTCTTGATTATTGTACGATATCCCAAGTACCGTGAAGCCAACGTTCTGCACTTTATTTACGATGCCGATTTCTCGAAATCGTCATACATTATGCATTATTTGAAATGAACATTATTAGAGCTCTGCTTTAAATAACAATTTACGAACGCAGATTTCTCGTTCTTCTAAATCCATACTAAATCGCAGATTAAGAATCTCTGTTGATATTTTTATATACTTCGTTTCAGGCGGAGTTAAACTCGAAGGTGTTTATCAATTCTATCGTTATCGCGATTACCGGAGTCGTAGGATACACTTTAGCGGGTTCTCTGATCACAGTAATAGGAAAGAGAAAACTCATAGGTATAGAAACTCACGAGAATTCTTACGATGCTCACAGTTTTTTAAGCGTGACAGTCTGATTTCTGTTATCTTCAGCTACTTGCTTCGTGGTAGCGGCTGCCTGCTGCGCTTCGCTCTACTGGGCAGAAACCACGAACAGTATCCTCGCGTTATGTTCGGTTTTCGTCGCGATGGCCAGCATAGGCGGTGCCTGCGTCGTGAACGTTATCGTTGACAATTTCCCTACGTGTTTGAGGTATACAGAAACTTAAAATAAATTTTCGGAAATATTTCCCGTCACCGATTTATTCGATTTGCTTCAGGACGATGGCCGTGAGCTTAACTATGACGATTGGGAGAGTCGGGGCAGTCGTGGGCAATTTGCTATTTCCGATTTTATTCGATCTGTCTTGCTTGGGTCCTTTCATCATGATCGGCTCTGCTTCTCTGGGTAAAAATCTTCTGCACGACGAGTTCAGCTTAAATTTGAATATTTCTTTTATCTCTCGTGTTTTTTTAATATTGTTTCCAGTGTCGGCATTCCTGGTGCTCCTTCTTCCGCGGAAGCAGTCGCAGAAGGAAAAACCGGCGCAGCAGCTCGCCTAACGATGTGAACGAAAGGCTAACAGAACTGAACGGTTGTAAATAATATACCGCTGTTCCTGGATTCTTCATTGTCTACGATTTCGGTGCATGATTTTCATGTAAATATGTAAATACAGCATGATTACGGTCACCTAATGTAAGATACATTTTTACGTGAGTGCGTGATACTGCGATGTGCTCGAAGACTAACATTAAGACTAAGTCGTTAAGTTTCGCGTTTGTACAGAGTGATTATACAGTGTTTTAGGTAATTTCATCAGTACGTGAACGATTAATAGATACATTAATTAATTAATTGAAGGTTAGTGAAAATACACACCGTTATACGTAATAAAATTTTATTGAAGAAATCCTGTTTATTGAATTTAATTCTGTAGCGTGTAAATAACACTAAATAGTACGTAGTTAATACTAAATAAATGTGTAACAACTATGTTTAAATAAAAATTATCTGTAAAATCGTATTGACGTTTGATTCAATCCTTTTTGCGCCAAGGAGATCGCTCTTATATTAATTTACATATCCGTATTAATTAAAATATCCTCGTGCGATTTCGGTCCCCACTCCAAACGAGTTATCGAATTTTTCGTACAGCTGGACGAACGAAAGTTTTCGCGAACTTTTTTCCCGACCTCAAAGTGCATGCGTCAATTGTTCCACCCCCTGGTAATCAACCCCTTATCCAGCGGCCGTCCGTTCCAGCGGCGTCCGTCAAATTCCCTATTCCGAGAAAACGAGAAAAAAGTGGGATCGCAGGTAGAACGTTTTCAAATCGTAACTCGCGTTTCGCAAAAGTTATCTGTCGAAGATTAGCAGAAGTTTAGATTCGCGCGAGCGTATCTATATTAGAAACGGTCGTAAGATAAGAGGCGACGAGCGAATGCTCGGCTGTCGGCGACAGGGAATTTCGCGTGGGTGCAGTGCAGTATGCTCTGTTGAGTGGAGCGAACCAGTCGTGAGTCGTCGTCGTGAGCGTCGGTCGTGTAATGGAGAAAGTGGACGTGATGTGAGAGGTTCCGGAGGCTCGCTCGCCGCTTTGGTAGATTTTTAGTCCGGCTCGAAATTATGGAAGAGCTATTTCAGAACGGGAATTACCAGAGAGAAGCGAACGCGAACACCACCGCTATGGAGACGCAGAAGGAGGTGAGACCAGACGCCGTTTGATCACCTGTCTCGATCGTTTCAATTCGTCCGCCAAATCAATACGTCGTCGCTCGACGCTGTATTTTTAAAAACACGTCCTCCTTTTTCCGCGGACGGGCTTCCCGAATTATTTCCCAACTCCCGTAAACGATGACTCGGCGCCGGCTTCAGAACTAATAAATATAACGATGCAGGAAAAGTACGCGGATTGCGAAAGAATCGAAACCACGCGCAGCGGTTCTCACGTTTTGTTATTGTTACCGTCAATCTCGCGCTCCGCGTTTGATAGCTTCTTATCGGGGCTCTCCTCCTCGTAAATTACCACCGCGATCTTATCGCTGTTCAAATTCAGATATTTTTCAATGCGTTATAAAATTATCTTTCGCGCGTGCATCAGCGACGGGTAAAACAATTTTTCGATCAATCTGTATATCCTTCGACGCGTTAGACGTCCGTGAAATAAATACTGTACCGCGGATATTAATTGTTTAATTCAGACGTGAAACGACTGTTCTCGGTTTGTTCGAGGAAATTGTAAAAGTAGGTCATTTATTAAATTCGATTGAGCACCGTTGCACAAGTGTTGGCGGTATGTACGGTCCGTGGAGGGTATTTAAACCCATGTACAATATATCTTAAACGGGCGTGTAATCACTAAAATTAGATGATATTAACGGACATTATCCCATCAAATAATTTAGAACGACTCGTGGAAATTGAGTTTTCTTGGTAGAAACTCGGTAGCTCGGTAGAAACTCCCTTCATTCTTATTTGCATAGATAACTTATTTCGCTATCTTTCGTTCCCGCATTTCTGTAATTACGTTAACCGAGATAACCGGGCTTCACGGATATCTTTTTCATACGTGTGACGTGTACCGTCAGGATTCGTTGCTCGACCACATGGAGATCTCAATAGTTGAGACTGAGAAACGGGCAAACGGAGCGTTGAACTTGAGAGAGTTTTATACAGTCTACCTCATTGAGACTAAGTGAGTAAACCGAAATCTTTCTCCGTCGTAAAACCAAGAGGAACATGTTGTTTATGTACGTTAAATATTGTTGCAGAGTTACTGATCCAGATTTCAAAGGTGCCCTCACCCAAGTGAGTTCTCTCTGGCGCAGATACACCGAGTTTGAACTGCTTCGAGCTTACCTAGAAGTATCTTATCCATACATCGTACTGCCTCCGTTGCCAGAAAAGAAGGTTTTATACGCTTGGCAAAAAGTTACCACTGACACGTTCGACCCAGATTTCGTCGACAGGCGCAGAGTCGGTCTCGAGGTACTTATTTCATTATTACGTTTTTTTAAAGATCGTTTACCTGAATTTGACAACAAATTTGTTTGTAAGAACTTTCTATTGAGGGTGGCCTCGCACCCCATCCTGTCCCGTGACGTGCACTTCATGGGATTTCTTCAGCAAAAGGACGGCTGGAGGGAAAGCATTAAAGAGACTGGTAAATCATTGAAATATATTTATTTCTCAATTATTCTATTGATTAAAAATAATACAAGTTTTAATATTTCTACGACAGGTTATTTGCAATCGGTAGAATCAAAATTAAAAGCACTGAGCGTAGCCGTGCGACTCAGGAAGCCGGACAAACGATTCGAAACAATTAAAAATTATGGAATTGAGCTTCAGGTACGTCTGTACGTGATCGAGTAGCTGTAGGATCAGTTTTAAAAAATGGTTTCACGTTACAGAATAATTTGTGCAATCTTCTTCGAGTGCGTGCTCGGCTCGTCGAGAAGCAACACAGTTTGTATAAATTGCACGCGAATTATGGTCGCGTGTTCAGCGAGTGGAGTGCCATAGAGAGGGAAATGGGTGACGGCCTGCAGGTATTTGTCTTTAAAGCAGTTCGTAGCGAGATGTAGCACGTCCTAAGTGTGTTATATTGCAAACCGGACTGCATTACAGCCTGTTTTCTTAGAAATCGGGTCACTATATGGATTCGTTGGCAGCGACGATAGACACGACGCTCGAAGAGGAAGAATTGATAGCGGATCAACTGAAGGAATGGTTGTTCGGTGCCTCCGCGCTTCAAGCCGTCGTCAGACGAAGAGAGGCTTTGCAATTGGCCCAAGACGAGTCCCGCGACGTCCTCACCTCTGCCCTCGAGCAAAAAGAAAAAGTCCTACAAGGTACAATTGTCCAAGTATTATAAATGTATCTTTCATTCAATGGCTATGCTTTAGGTAAATCCGGTTTGATTTCGCGGTTATTCGTTTCCGTGGACACGGAAGAGGTCCGCGAATTGAAAATGCTGCAACTCGAACAGCGAATTGCGCAACACGAAGAAACTGTCAAAAGAGTGGACGAGGATTTAAAGTACGACTTTAACTTAACAAAATAAAAGATACTTTTAATTTTAGAGACATTCTTATAATGTCTGTGATATTTTCAGGTCTTTCTCTATTAAAGCAATGATGGACATAGAAAGATTTCAGCATCAGAAAGTGGTGGACTTGAAGGAAGTGTTTGCAGCCTATTGCATCTTACAATTTAAGCTTGCGAAGAAGGTAGAGTATCGTCGATCGAATTGATATTCCATATTGAATTGAATAGTATTCTGAGTTAATTAATGATTCCAGGGGCTGCAAGCTTGGCAGCATATCAAAAGTTGTTTGGAGAGCATGCCGTAAGAACTGTTCTTTTTCTTATCGAAGCTGACACCGAACAATATTTGTTCTCACATCTTTCGTGCAATATACATTCCTATACATATTTGTATGCTCACTCATTCTGTACGCTTATTATTACATGAATGTACAACATTGTTTCTATTATTTAATGTTAGACTAGATGATATTATATATACATACATATTATATATACACACGATTCATGTTGCATATATTATATATATATATATATATATATATATATATATATATATATAGAGACATGTGAAATATTTAATATTTATATGTATTTAGTATATGTTATATTGTTGTACGTGTAAGATATAATTAACCAATTAACGTGTATGTTTAGCCAGTACTTAAAAGTTGTCGCGGTTCGAGGGACTCGCGTGATTTTATATCTTACGGCATGTGCCACTGGGGACGGCTTCTTAAGCGTCGAACACGTCAACTTTCATTTCAATTTTGAGAAAAAAGATTTTATTTTTGAAGATTTTGTCAAGAGTATCCCCTAATACTTATTGAAATTCTCGTTTTCTCTCAAACACTCCTGAACCACTGGACCTACAGAAAAATTGCGTAGAACCTTATTTATGGCTGACAACTAGAACCAGAACTTTTATTTGAAACATTCTTTCTCAGTGTCAATAGTTAACGAGTATTTTGCAATAAACTGTTTTATCGTTTTTTGCCAGATACTTGAAAACTCTCGAGACAAGCGAATAACATTTCAGTCAAAAGTTGCAGCTCCAGTTGCCAGACACAAGAGAAGTCAATCCAATTTTCTTACAGACGAAGGGCAAATACCCCGTCTATACGCGCGTTCAACGTTTGAGGAACTGGATCCGTTGGTACATGCTCGTAAGTTTTCTATGTAATATTAATCACGGAGCGCGAAAGTTTTAGGACTTTAAATAAGAAAGTTGAAAGCGTTGCTGTAACTTTTTATACACTGTCTTACTTGTACATCTGCTCAACAGGCTTGAAACTCGATTGCCGCGGATTGTATCTCGTTTACGGATACAGTTGTTGCATTTATTTTTCGTAACGGTAGGAAACGGCGTTATTGATAATAAAATTTAAGGTTCGTAATAATCTTTTCTACGTGTGAATAGCTACGTTTTTTCTACGTGTACATGTATATAATTTCGCATATATGACAGCTCGAGACGTACGTATATACGAATCAATTAGTTCAGTTTGATTGTTCATTTTTGACATCACGTATTTTCCGTCTAACGTCGACGAACGTCTATCACACAAATCTGTACAATTCTATTTTACTATGAGCCTCGATTTCTTTGAAATTTCGACCTCTACTTCTAAAGTATAAACACGTTTGTCTTCTTCATTTTCAGGTACACTTTATTAAATAATACTTTAACAAACGTTGAATTAATTTAATTAAAATTAGATATGATGGATCACATGTTTCTTTTTCAATAAATACCTAATATATATATATACAGTGAACATATTTATGAAGGATAATTGATGTGTCATTTGTATTGTATAATTAGCTTGAACAAAGTTTATTATAATACTTTTGGCAACACAGTTAATTATAACTTTCCAATCGACGAAATAAAACATTACAATGAATTATTTATCGTCCTAACGAAAACGCTCTCTCCTCACGGTCTTTAAATACTTCGGGCTGGTGGTTGAGATTTAAATGCGATTTCCTAGAGTCGATCAGACCTGGTTTAAACGGCTCGAGCCCCAATCAATAAGGTGATCCTCTACAAAGGGGATGCGTGATCGAACAAAGTGAGAATCGAAGTAGGTGCAAAGTGGAAGTTTGAAAACGGCCGAGGTGCTAATTAATCGACAGATAGATGGTTTAATTGGACAGTTTATTTACGTGTGCGCCGGTATAGAAATATTATACAAATCCGAAGACGATTCGAATAGATTACGAAAAACGTTAGGTTTATACGGTGCTCTCCCTTCCGAGCCATGTTACGTTTTAGACAGGGAGCGGTGGTGGAACGATTCTCTATACAAACACCTAAACGAATCACCACTAAAACGAACGACTAATTTAGCGACAACGAGGGGGGCTTGGGAGTAGGAAATGGTTTTACGCGGGAGAATTATTATTTACAATTCACAATCAACGCGTTCCCGTCCGTTCGTATGAAGCATACGCTTTGGTATTCATCGAATGTACATTACCTGCGTTTACAATTGATCGTTTCTGACCGGAAGGTAAAACGTACTATCGTCGGGGGCACTTACATTCGCCTCTGTCCCTCAAATTCTCCATACGCTTCACGGGCTAACCGCGCCTCGGCGACGATCGACGACTCGGATCGGCGGACACGATTATACTTATATAGCGTCGAGTGATTGATTCGGAATTCTTTTTGTTCGCGAAATGGGACAGTCAGAGTTGGACGCGTTTAAATGCAATTCTTCCATTTCACTCGCGCCGTGACCGGAAACGATAACAAGAAACGAAGGATCAGTCGTCGCATTTCCTCCTCGCAAGCCTAAATCATTTTAATTCGGTTTTACGTTTGAGCAGACGCTTAAACGTGACCAACTCCGTCGATGATTCCAATTGATTAAGAGAAATCGCCGAAAGCAGAGAAACTGCATTTGTTATTCCTCGAATTTTCGTCAATTCTTTTTAATGAACTCGTACGACTGCGTCGACCTAATAGAACGTTTCTATGTTTATTGCACCCTTTCACCCGCGAGGGTACACTGAAATTGCTTAAATCACGAACGAATTAACGGTTCTACTAATTTATTAAATAATTAAATAACTCTCTATTCGGTCAAAGTCATTTAATGCCTATCGTCCTCGTATTTATTTGAGAGTCCTTCGATCACAACGCTGTCGATTCACAATTTCAGTGCACAAGGGCGAGCTTCGTACGAACTGTAAATTAATTCGTTTCAATCGTCAACTAAATTACTTTGCACGTAATTCCTACGTGTCTCGCGAAGTACAATTTTCGGTCGGGTCGTACCTCAATTTTTAAATACTCTGTAATTGATTCAATCGCAGAATTTATTGTAGTCGTTTTAAAAATATCGGCGCAGTAGTTTCTCATTCCTTCTCGTTTGTTTCGCTTAAATATAATTTATACTATTCCCTCGACGATCAATTAATTAGAGCGACGTACGTCGGTCGTCATCCATAAATCATTATACGTATTCTACCTGAGATTTTTCACGAACGGATTCTTCGCAGCAGTCCACAATAAAAACGTTTAACCGCGAAACATCGAGCACAACGCCTATACCACCGAACAAAATGATACAAATCAAATTGAACAATTATTCGTTTCGCTCGTTCGCTCCGAAATACGATTGCACGTAACTACGTCCTTCTCGTAAATTATACAATAATTCCTGACCGTTTAGAACGAGAACTATATATTCGAATCTCTGATCCTTCGCCGACTTAAGCTCGTGTTTCTGCAAATCGTACGGTATTCGCAATTTGTCCGAATACATTCCCAACTGTACTCTTCCAAATCTTCCTTTCATATAAGATCCGTCAAACGTATTCTCAAATATATTTTTCGGAAACTAAGAAACTTATAGTACACCTCCGTCGTAACGTGCACTTCTCCGTCAATTAACTCTAACATTCAATTTATCAGGAAGTTCAATTAACGATTGACGCGAAAATTATTTTATCACAACACCGAGTTCAATAGAAATGACGCGCCGCCGTGGTAAATGAAATCCCCGAGTGAATTTCACTTTGTGTCGCGTTTCTCCGAAGGAGCGAGTCGACCGCGCGAGGGTAAAAGGGGGAAACGAAGGCTACAATTGATCGGGTCGCGTTCTCGAGTCCCGGTCTACCGACCGCTCTACTTGTCCTCGCAGACTACGATTCTCTTCAAGCACTTATTGAAAGAGGACCACGAAGAAAGCGGACACTTTCGTTCTGGCCACACTGCACAACACTATGGACTTCCTGTATCGTGGTGAAGGGAGTCACTGTCACTTTCTAAGTAAGTTACATAGCTATCCGTGCTGTCGGGGTGCTGGCCCATGTCCGAGCCGCCTCCGCTCGGATGGTGGGGCCCGGGCGGTGGCAGCGGCCCGCCACCACCGCCGCCTCCCCCGTCGTTCATCGGGCCCCCGAGCATACCCGGCGGCGGCAACTGCGGTGGCCCGCTGTGAAGATCGTACCCGTGCATCTGCAATTCGACATTCAACTATTCTCTTATCAATGACCTACACAATTATCGACGATGAAATGTGGGAATGCGAGGGCACGTGTCCTCGTGTTTCGCGTGGAGCGATTCGCAGGCGGCTGCCGCGAGCCGTTGGGACTCCACGTGTTGTGGGAGAGGATAAATGAGAGTTCGAGAGCAGTGTGATCGTTGGAAAAGTGTTCTTTTACTACAAAGAACAGTTGAAATTTACCTGCGACACTAGATGATGAAAAGAAGGCGTGTTGGGATCTAGCCTGTCCAAATCGGTGTGCAGGGCAAAGTCCGATAGGGCTTTCCACGGTGGTTGATAAGCTTGCACCTCGAGCGGTGTCATCCCTATGGAACTCTCGTGTCTGACAGGACTACTGGCTACCATAGGTATACCGTGCATCCCTCCAAAGCCCAATTTACGTCCTTCCTGCACAATACAATTCATACTCTAATACCAAATTGGACGATCGTCAAATTACTCCACGTTCACGTATTAATTGAAGAGACACGTAGAACAAGGCGTTTCCTCTCACTCTGTCTTACAAAATTATCGTTTTATCGAGACGCGATTTTGGCAGAAACGGTTTTTATTCTCTTCAATTAAAACGGTGAGAGACGGCGTGGCTGCTCACCTTCTCCTGCATCTGTTGTTTCATAGCGATGGTCTTCTTCTTGTCCTTGCACCGTTTGTTCTGGAACCATACCCTGATCACTCGCGGACTGAGCCCAGTCATCTCGACCAATTGTTCCTTCATCAACGCGTCGGGCCGCGGGTTCGCCGCGTAGCACGTCCTCAACGTGTGCAGCTGCTTCTCGTTGAGAACGGTGCGAACCCTGGTCGGTTTCCCGTCGGAACCGCCGCCGCTTTTATGACCGCCCGATCCTCGAGTACCACCCACGCCAGCTTTGTGCGATCCACTTTCGGACCCGGAGTCTGCGAACAAATCAACCGTCGCGGTTACTCGCGCGCGTCTACCCTCAGCTTTTCCTACGACCTGCCATTTCCCGTTTCCACGGGAAAAAAGTAAAAGTCCACAGTAAAATTTGTAGATCGCGAATAATTCGAAGGACGCAGGACTACCGTCGTTTCGAGACTAACGATCAAAAGGTTTCGGAACAATGCTCGACCTTATTTTTTAAAATCGCGTTATTTACGGTGATAAGATATAAAAAACGGTGTGACGCGTGTTCGTCCAGCGAGCTGTCGCGAAATAAATAAACACCGAGAAATCTACTGTATATTCGAATTCGAATTCTCGGAACGTGCCCAGAGTACGTAGACACAGAGTGACGAGCGGTAGAATTGCACTCCTCGTCTCGATCGACTGCAATTCAGAAGAGAAACCGAAAAAGAGAGATCACTCTCTAAACAAGTACTCGTAGATTTAATCACTTCAGATTCGGTAGGAGTGGAAGAAGAGACAAAGTTATTGTCCGGCCGGGTGCTCGAGAAAAGAAATGAATTTCTTGGAAAAGGGGAAATTAAATCAGGAGGAGGACGTAGAATGTCCGGCTTGGACTATCTCAACCGGTCCTGCGAAACGTTTCTTGCCGGCTAATGGCAGATCCGGATAGTGGTTCACGGCATGGCGGATCAAGACCGTGGCTAGTCGAGAGAACGGAGACGATATCGTCGTGCCACACGATTCCGTAGTCCGTCGAGACGTGTCCGAGTCGTACGACGACGTCCGGCGAGCCCGACGATTCGGACGCGTCACGATTCCATGATTTCCGATATAACTTTTTAGGGTAATTAGAAGGGACGCGCATTAAATTGTGCGGCGGTCGATTAAGACGTCGTGTTTACACGCGCATTGATATAACACGGTATCACGCGGTATCGCGAAACATTGCGACGTCTTTATGTTCGAAGGAGATTACAAGCATCCATACGTCGTTCGTCTCCCTCCTTCTGCTGAATATCTAGCGTTCTATGCGCGTCGAAAGTTCATCAACACCTTATGCCCGTGTAGTACACGGTTTATCGCGTCCATTATCATCGGCGGAGCAAATAGAAATTGCCTGATATTTATGTCGAACCTGGCTACAAGCCCGGGCGTAGGATATAAAACGAATTTCGCGGGACCGCGGCTCCCTCGGCCTCCCTTGTTAGCCCCCGGGATCGAGCGAGACGGCGAGGAGCGAGGAAAAAGGACGAGCCGGCGGGAACCTTTCCGATCGATTTTGGCCGGCCAAACAGCGAAACCCATATGTAAACGGGTGGACGAGGGACGAGCGTCGAATTTCATTAACTCCCAATTAACGGGTAATAAGTAACTCGTGCCGCGATAAGGATCCAGTTTCCTCGGCGGTGTCCTTCGGGAGGATTTGGTAGCCGGCGCACGAGATCGAATGTTTGCGCACGGTAAAAACGAAAAGGCAACCGTGAGCAAACGAAATCCTGCGCCTATTTCTGACCGAGTCCTAACCAAATATGCGCGGCCACAAAGAAGGAACCGCGGCGACAGGGAGATAAAAATACGGAGGACCAGAGAGACTACTCGAGCCACCGACCCGAGGATCGCAATGATGTAAGCCCGCAATTTATTCGTCCGATACACGAGTTCGAACGACTCTTCTCCGGATCTTAATTTTACTGTCGTAGAATCGAGCCGACGACGTTCGAAACAGTGAAAGCCGATTTAGCCGGGAGAGACCGGCGGAGAAAACGGTACCTCTGCAGAGCGCGTATAATGGGATGAACGTTAAAACCGGGCAAAGGGGAAGCGACTCCCGAAAACCGGAGGTGAACGTATATTACATGTATACTATAGAAAAAAGAAAAAAGTTGAATAAACGTCCATAAACGAAGGAGAGATGCGTGCGTAGTTATGTGCCACGGTAGTTGGCAGAGACGTGTTACATTTGACACCTCGGCTCCTCTGTAAAGAGTTGTCAAACCACTCCCGTCGCGCGGCGATCCTGGCTCGTGGACGAATATCCCCGGGGAAAAGCGGGTCCGGTTCCAGCCGCGACACGGTTTCCACGTGGAAGCCGTGATGTGACAAACACGATGGAAAATACTCGCGGCTCGCGCCACTCCTTATACCACGAATATTGTTTACGCGGTAATTAGGAGGCATACGTTCTAGCCGGTCCCTCCTATACAATTCCCAATTATCACCGATTAACTCGGCGTCGTGCCACGTCGTTAGACCGATCCTACAAATATAATTTATCGTCAGCTCGTGTAAATAATGAATTAGTAATACCGCGGACCCGGCCGTGGATAAATAATAAACCGCTGCGACTTTTTTTTCATCCCGGGATTCTTCTACGTTGTCACACGTTTCCTAAACCGTGCATTTCTTTACTAGTTCGGTAGCCGGTTCCGCGGTGTTATTTGTCAATTTACACGCGAGTGAATTTTTCGATACGCCGATTACGAAACGACTCGGGATTTTCTATTAAAACCGAAGTAGAGTTCGCGACTAGAAATAGTATATTTGACAGTCGTTAAATCGGCGATTTGCACGGTCGGCCGGCGTTAAACGGTGTTTGTCAAGCGGGTAACGCGACACCGTGTAAATGGTGCGAGGATAATTAAGTTAGTACGAGCGAGGAGGCGAGCTTTATTAGACGTTTAATCCATCGGATCCGCGGAGTGGGTGCGCGCATATTAGGACGGCCTCGCGCCGAGTAAATCCTCTGTAATCCTTGGTACGCGCAAGAGGGAACTGGTCAAGCCTTTCGGGTATTAAAGGCTTCAATTATCAACACCTAATTATTACCGGTGATCCTAACACAACACCGTTGTGTCGGAAGGACCCTTTGAGCCCACCCTCCGGTCTCGCGCAAATTTTCCCTTTGTGCCCCGTTCGATACCCCGTGTCCAGTCGACTAATCGGCAAACACCCGATAAAAGTCACCGCTACACCCCTTTGCTCTCTCGTTATCTCGCAATTTTACTAATTCGATTGAAAAATGATCACGTGATCGAGAAAGATTTTCAATCTATCGAAACCGGAAGTTTCGCGATTTAAGAATCGAATTAGATTTTGCAATAATTTCGGATCGAGGAAGGGAGGTGGCGTTACCTGATATCGAGCCGTCGTTCGGGTGCAGATGGTGATTATTATTCATAAGGGATGCGTTGTTGTTGTTCTCGCTTCCAGGAACGCCGCCGGGACCGGAGCACAGCTTCCCGCCTTCGAGCACGTCGTGATCGTGCCTGCAGAACAGGCCGTCCTGTCTCAACGCGAACTCGTC
Organism: Ceratina japonica; assembly: GCA_019453355.1. Classification (NCBI taxonomy): domain Eukaryota; kingdom Metazoa; phylum Arthropoda; class Insecta; order Hymenoptera; family Apidae; genus Ceratina; species Ceratina japonica. Next base: position 16,531 of record SMSR01012853.1, read on the forward strand.
TCCGGGCACCAGCTGCCTCATGCACGCCGAACATCGGAAGCACTTTATGTGATAAATCTTGCTCTTTGCCCTCATCACGTAGTCGTCCTTGCTGAAGCACTCGCTGCATTTGTCGCACTTCGTGCCGAACAGTCTGAAACGAAACCACCGTTCTTCTCAGAACTCGATCTGCCGTCTCGTTTACTTACAATTAAAATATAGAGAACAATATTATATGGTAATATAACGGTAAAATTAAGCAGAGATTTGGTCACGAATCCTGCAATCTTTTATCGGATCAGAGAGACTTTTTCGAACTTTGCAGACAAATTTATTTGGTGGCTCGACGACACACGTACAGCGTGCAAGTTTTCCGTGAAATTTCACTCGGCTCCCGTGCTCCATCGGTTAATTATCGGTTTTTAAGCTAATTGTACTTTGCCCGGTGTACTTCGTTCGGTTTCTACGAAACGAATCAAATTGCATTCATTAGCAGGCCCTTCTAAATTGTCGAACTCTATTAATAAAAGGTTCTGGGCGACACATAATTCCGTCGGGCTCGCGGGCGTCGCGCCGCGCCGCCGCCGTCGCATCGTTTGATTAATTATCAGTTACTCGNCCAAATTGCATTCATTAGCAGGCCCTTCTAAATTGTCGAACTCTATTAATAAAAGGTTCTGCGCGACACATAATTCCGTCGGGCTCGCGCCGCGCCGCCGCCGTCGCATCGTTTGATTAATTATCAGTTACTCGAATAATTATATACCGCGTCGAAGCTTCATCGATAATGACTAATGAGCACGAGCATCGCGGTGTCGCTTTTCCAAGTACAATAACAATACACTTGTGTTTCTCGTTTAAATATTTTTAAAGATATTTTGCATAAATATTTTGACGTTCTTCTATAGCGAAGGAAATCTCGTTAGGCGCGCAGCGTGTAACACTTAATAAAGACCTCGCGCGATTATGCAAACAGTTACGAACGCGGCCGAAGCGTTTTTGTTTTTTGAGCCCCGTTACTTTTCGTCGACAACCAAATTTACTCCGGGAACACCCAGGAGTCGAACGTTTTACCCCACGGTTGTTTCGAGTTTTCGTAGGAGGCGACAGAAGCAACAAACAGGCGTCATCGGTGTCTCTCGGGCCGTGGCGAATCCGTGTCGACCGGATATGCCAGTCCCCGCGTCTCCTTTTTCGTTTCGGACGCGTTTCGACGTTTGACGGATCAATGCAAATAAACCCGGCTATCCCCGGGCCGGAAAAATATTTGCCACATCTTCGCCTCGCCGCGGAGACGTGTCGATCAATGTGCTCCGAGCTTGAAAAAGTTCCGCCACTCCTTCCCGATTACCTCGAAAACGACGTTCTGAATCGCTGCGATTTATGCACGCTGCGTAATCCATTGTACGCGAATGCCGATGTCATTAAATAACCAACGATCATCGACGCGTTCAATTGATTATTAGTCCCGATAAAGTTTACAGCCGGTTAATAATTCCCGTGCACGTTTGCTTTCCGTATAAATCAGTTAGGCGTTTCAACGATCGTCAAAAGTTTATGGCGACTATTTTCTAACGTTATCTCGTCTTCGTTTTCGCGTTCGATTCTTCGATGGGAACGAGACAATAGGTGGACTAAAAATATTTGTCGAAACAAGGAACTGGCCGTGGGCAGAAAAATGCGACGCGAATCAACGGTAACGATATACAAAGATTCAATTAAAGACGCGTTTGCTTGTTCTTGAGTTTTACGTCGGAACCGGTCGAATTTGTTTATTTGTACTCTTTACGCAATTCGGAGGGAAAGAAGTTGGAGTTCGCGTCGCGCACCGAATGGCATGAATTCTCTGGCCTGTTTTACTCCGTAAGTCCGCAACCACATGTGAATCCGCGCGCTCTTGTTTCTCCTACGGATGATGCATTTCACCGTACACGTCAGATAAAAATATACTGTAAGAAACGTTTTCGTCGGCCCTCTACTTTCCTCGCCTCTCTGCTCCCCGTTCCCGTTTTTCTCTCGCTTTTCAATCTTACATCTGCGCGTATCGCGTGCCGTTCCACACTGCAGTTTCACACTTTCTAATTCGACAGATGAAAATCTATAATCCTTCGATCTTCGAACGTTCCTGACTCATCTATCAATTAGGTTTTCTATAATAAACGTTTGAAACACGATTTTCTACAGGATTTCTTTTTAATCACCCCTGTGCACCTAAGTTTGAAGCTTATTTTTTGTCTCGATTTTTGTTAAACATTATTCGAAACGTTAGTGTGATCGATCTTTTTAATCTTTAAAAATCTGGTGGACGAATCCGTCGTTCTCTTTCGGGAATGAAGAAATAAAATGAATGGTTACCTGACGTAATCGCGTTTGCAGTAAGTTTTCCCGTCGCGGACGAAACAGGTGCAGTGCTCGTCCAAAAATTGCTGGCACTCGGCGCATTTCAAACAAGCTGCGTGCCATTCCAGGTTCGGGGCGACTCGCAAAATCCATTGGTCGTGAATTCGTCCGCCGCAGCCCACGCAATGCGAACTGGTGCTTTCTAAAAGAGAAATAAAGCAGACGCCTCTTTAAATATTCTCCTCCGCGGCGAATCATAACTGTATCGATTACGTTTCGACAAAGTTCCTGTTTTTTTAGTAAACATTGTCGGGGCCCGAACGGAATTTCACAAAGTGACTCGGCCCCGTCGATCGATTTCAAATATTTGTCTTGTATAATCGGCGCTCATCTATAAAACAATAATCGACGGGGCCGGGAGAGACTTTTGACGAACTCTTCCCAGATTTCAATCGAACGCCGTCGTCGTTCGTCATCGCGTAATTGCCGTCGCATAAACGCGCGTCCCACGCGAAACTTCGCGACGGGGGAAAAAGATTCAGCGGACGGAGGTTTATTGTCGAACGAACATCCTTTTCGGTAAATCGTCTACGGGAGAACGCGGTGTCCCGTCCACTTTTCATCCATTGTCGACGGCGCGTAGAGGAACGCGTAGGCCGCCGCCGCGCCGGTCCAGACACTTCTGGCGAAAATTACAGTCGTCATCTTTTGTTTCCGACGAGTGGGACGCGTGCGAAAAGCGGCCGAGCACAGATTTCACCGAGAGGGATCTATTGATAAGTTTTAAAAGGGGGACGCGCCGAGATTCACCACCGGATCCAATTTACCACTTCGAACTCGCGCCCGCAAAGGGCGTAAAACAAATTATTTCCACCAGCGTTTCTGCGTGCATCATTCTTCGAGAAAATCGACTTTGCGACGAGAAGTTAAACGTGAGACGTGCCATTTAATCCAATGAAATTGTCTGTAAATCGTTCATTCTGGAATTCATAAATTTTGACTTCGTTTAAAAATAACTCCCAGATCTATTTGTCTCTGAGTTAAAAAATGATAATCACGCGAGCGAATGGGAAAATATATCCGGTCTTGGTTCGGTTCGAATCCATCAAAGTATTTATCGAAACGCGGCTCGTCCAAACATCGGGAGAGCAGCGGTATCGGAGAAGAATCGGCGGCAATCAGCGAGCGAGACGGAGAGAACAAAGAGGGTTGCGGATGGATGCGGCGCTGGACGCGCCTAGGAGGAATTTTTGGTGGACGCCGGGCGTCGGGGCGCGTTTGCGCCCTGGATATCCGGAACAAATGAAACTGCGGGGTGGGTAGCGTAGGCGGAGGGGAATCGTGAATGCAGAAGGACGAACAGGGGACGAAGCTGGGCGGCGCGCTTTCCAGCTCGGTAGCTCGAAACTCCGCCCAGACCTCTGTTGGCTCGAGCCGGCGCGCCGCGCAGCTTCCTCTTCCTCTTCCTCTTCCTCTTCTTCTCCTGCCACCAACAGATTCGCTTCGAGATGCGAAAATGATAACCGATCGCCGGAGGTGTTCGAAATAGCTCGAACCTTCGAGTGGCTCGAAATTCGACTTTTCTATTGATCGGATTTATATACGGTCCGGGAACTTGGAAAAATTACCTAGTTCCGAGGAACCGAGTAGGAATCGAAATGCCCGATAGAAACTGAGCGGTGCAAATATATTCGGAGAAGACCGGAAGGAACAATTTGAAGTTCTCGGATTTTTCGAGCTATCTCGTTCTCTAAAATTGAACGGAGACCCGCGGTTCTTTATCCGATCGACAACTCAGAGAAATCAAATAGTTTGAAAGAGAACCGAGTAGCGCGAGAGACGTCTCATAGAAACCGAGTTTCAATTTCGAGACACGAGGACAGAATTCTACGAGCTGTTTGTTTCTCTTCTTGTACTCCGATAGAATCGGTTATAATTCGGTTCATTTTAGTCCGAGAGAACGGCCCTAGTTCGAACAATTTTTCAGCGCGTCACTGGCCNTCGTTCTCTAAAATTGAACGGAGACCCGCGGTTCTTTATCCGATCGACAATTCAGAAAAATCAAATAGTTTGAAAGAGAACCGAGTAGCTCGAGAGACGTCTCATAGAAACCGAGTTCCAATTTCAAGACACGAGGTTATAATTCGATTAATTTTTGTCCGAGAGAACGGCCCTAGTTCGAACAATTTTTCAGCGCGTCACTGGCCTGTCGCGTCAGACGCGTGCTCTTACTACTTACTGACGGAGTAATTCGACTGACACAATATTTAGCCCGATTCCTTTACGGAGATTGTATAATCAATATCGATGACATCAGAAGTCGACTAATAAGTATTGCCTTGGCCTAATTACATCGAAGAACTCGGGACGACGACATAATATCGAGAACACGATAGACGTTCCACGGTAATCGTACAATAATGATTCTATTAAATACAGGAAATTGCCTTGAATTTGTCAAAGACGATACGCTTCCTCGTACGTAAATGCAAAGTAAACAGGAGGAACGAATTCGGTTTAGGGAGATAGCGAAATTGTTTGAAAAATAAAACGCGATCATTACAATTGTTATATGGTTGGTGGCAGAAATTATAGTCTGAGTCACGTTCGGAACGTCGTGCCACTCTAAGCGCTGCCAAACTTTGAGCGTGTTGCATCAGTGACGATAAGTCGTTTTGCATTACCTTTTCGACTACGGTTTTCTAGTCAGTTAACGTGATAGGATTCGTCATACATTTATCCAAATGAACCGTAAACGACAAGATAGTGAAATGTGGACGACAGCGAATATCGCCCAAAGATAAATTTCTAAGCTCGAATAGCCACTTGTTACATAAACATGTTATGTAGGTGTAAACAATTATTTGGCACGTTCGCGGTGTGTATAAATATATTAATTTTCTTTGAACGTCCCGCTGAAAATTTCAGAATTCTACACAACTTTATTTTAATTAAACAATACCAACTGTCTTTCCGTTCTTTTTCTCTTCCCACCCCGAGCGCGTATTTCATAATCTGTCAACGATTTCACAAGTAGATAATAATAACTGTGACAATAGTGATTAGCGGAACACGTTTGTACTTTTAATAAAATTATAGGTACAATAATTTTTAATCGTTCGTATGCATTTCGCTCGGGTCTGGCCTTCTCAACGAATTCTTATCGAGTACAAATTTTTACTACCCAATTACAACAATGATAAATTGCTCGAGTTGTCGTTCGATAAACGCTAATAGTGGATCCAGACGAAAATTGCGATCGTTAGAACGTGTACGCGATTAGAACGAAGAAAATTTCAGGGATACCAGCTTTACGAGCTTGTCGGTTTCGCCGGACTTCCGACTTGCCGAAATTTCGTCTGCGAAAACCGGTAAACAAGAGAGAAGAGAAACAGAGAGAACCTGAAAACGTTTCCCAACCGGTTGGAAAAATAAGAAGAATCCCCCCGCGTCGTACACGATATTGCGGATGCGCTTGCAGATAAGTTTTCGTTCCTCGTTCGTTCCATCGTCGCGCGCACACGGCCCGATGCAAATGCGCATTGAAAAGGGTCGAGGATTCACGGCCGCGGATAAGACTCAAAAAATGAGGAAGTAGATGGAATTGAAAAAAATCAATTCCCTTCTGTAGGTCAATATTTCGTTCGAAGAATTCACATCCGAAACGTGAGAACGGAATGGAAGCGCAGACGTCGTTTCACGAATCACGTACCCAAGTATGACAATGAACGCGAAAGGAGTACGAGCAATTTTAGCGAGTCAAGTAGTACGAGACGATATAAGGCAGACGTGGAATAATAATCAGCGCGGTCCGCGTGCCACGACAATGACCACGAGTTGTAGAAAATAAGTTGACAAACGAGCGAGCTTCCAGGCGACGCAAAAATCGATCATTTCTAGTGGCGATGGTCGGGTGCCGGGTAGTACACCTCGGGGCCTCAGAGGCATGAGGCCCGCGACCACCGTGAAGGATGCGGGAGAGGAGGCTGCGGATAAGGTCAGGACGCGTATAGCCGTAGGAACAAGGGGAGCGGTGGAGAGGACAGGAGTCGCGGAGGTAGAAGGCAAGGGCAACTTCGGCCAGGATCAAAGAGATTCGAGGGAGAGGAGAGTGTCGACGGCGTCCCATTAGCTCCCAGAGACGACAACCAGCTCGTATCTTCGAGAGCCGCGCGCTCCGATACAACCGATGCACCGAACCCTGCACCGATCCTCTCTCACACTCGCACGCTCTCTCTCTCTCTCTTTCTCTCTCCCTCTCTCGCTCGGACTTCTTATAAATATAGAACGTATGGATTTATGATGCTCGTAAGCGATGACGAATTCGCCGGCGTCGTCGCTCGTATCCAATATTTGCCTGATGTTTTATGTAGGTGACAGGTGTGCGTCTCGAAGTGTCCTTCCAAGCAAATTTCGCAAGGTCGTACCGTTAAAGTTTCTTCATTTAAAAAGTTGGTCGTTTTAAATCCGCAAACTGCTTTCATAAAACACTCGCTAACGTTGTCAGCGAGATCAACAAGTGCTCGTGTAAACGGTTCAACGTCGGAATACCACCGTCGGAAACGCGTGTAACCGAGGATAACTGCAACGCGTCAACGAATCACGGAGGATTCCGCAATTCCTATGAAACGCTTCTATATTGGTTAATAAGACGGTGCCAGACTCTGAACTCAAATCGAAACGACCTTTGCTCATGTTTGAGCAAACTTATCGCGTAAGACGGGAACTCCGGCCGTGTTTTTAACGTTTTATCCGTCAACTCGTTAAGGAAGTAAATAAAGAGCTCGCCAATTACCTGCCGCGAACCACCGAAACCACCGCTTCTGGGTCGTGTTTCTAACGTGTTTGTAATATATGCGGCCAATAATGAACAAGCTAAAATGTTTGCAACCCGTTCGCACAATGTCTCAAGACCCCATCAATAATTCATAGGTTTTCAGTAAAATATATATCTTGTATTTAAACACCGTAGTAGTAGTAGTAGTATTAAAAATTTCGCAGAATATTCGTGGTATTCGGTGAATCGTTCGAAGAAGGATATCAGACATTTTGGCCGGCGATTTTTACGCTTTACCGAGACAAAGTCGGGATACGAGGCTGTAAATCTCGCGATTATGAACGAATTCGAGGAGCAAAATGGATCTCGGGACACGAAAAAGAACAATAACGATAAGCGGGGATCGGATGGTGAAAGAAAAAGGGCGAGCGCGTTCACGGGGGGATTTTGGAGTAGGTAGGTAGGTAGGTAGGTAGGTACATTTGCTACCGGTAGAATGTGGGTGGCGAATCAGTGTCAGCTTTAAGATCATGTATACGCATACCGTGCATGATACACTTTGCCAATTTCGGGGCCCGATAATATATTCGCATCGACGAGAACGCGTACGTTTCTATTTCGATCGTTGCGGATCGCGGTGACAACGATCGTTAACTAAATTTTATTACGCGTCGGCGGCGTTCGTCGAGGAGACCTCGCGGACCGACTCTCTTCCAATGAATATATTAACGTGTAAACCGAGTTTTATATTGGCCACGAACACAGCTACTACTACAGCGGTATTTCATTAGTGAAAGTCGATAAGCCCTGCCTTTCGATACCTAATCTATTTTAAGTTCTACGATAGATCAACGTCTACGTGGAAACGGAGACGTTCCGTCCCGTTTTTTCTCTCCTCTCCTCGGGTCTCGCTCGTTCGCCTCGTTTTGCTCTTTGTTTAACGAACCAGTCGCGATTAAGACGCGTTGTTTTATAAGCCGGGGTTCCGAGAACCGCGTACGCGTGTAAAACGATGGATAACCCTTGACAGTAGGACGACGGGGATCTGCATAAAAAATGCTGAATTTAGAACAGGTAGATAAGACGGTGAAGTGGGGTACGAAAATAAGAAGGCACACAAATAGAGCAAGAGAGGAGCCGGGCAAGACCGACGCCGAGATATAAGAGGGAACGGAGGGCAGTGCGTTATCCGAAAACGGTCGAAATAGATTATTCTAAAATCTGTGAGACGAACAAAATAGACCAGACGAAGTGGAAATAGGAGACTATATTAAAAATATTTGATTAACAATTGATTGAATAGCGAATATAGCTTTTAACCGGAATTGAAATGTGTTAAAATACTTCTGTTTTGAAGTGGACGAATTTCGGGACGTGTACACTATTTATAATCTATCAGACGTATTTTAAACGGCTAGAGAGAGAGTTGATAATAAATGCAATGATAAGGAATAAGCGTCGAGTGAATTAGCCGCTATCTTTACACGCGCATTCATAATTGATCGATTCGGTTAATTGCAACGGTGACGCGTACACAGGTTGCACGTTCATTCATATTACGTCCGTGTATACACGTCGGTGTCTTCCTCGGCGGCGCGGCGTCGCTCGCGGGGAGGAACCCACGCGTCGATAATGTGTAACGATAAATCTATAAGAATAAATGCATGCGAAATAGGATCGAGAGCCGGGCGGGATGTGTAGCCATTTGTATCGGCGCCGCTTTGGTAGAGAGATCGTTGTGAGAAAAGTCTCGCGTTTAAATAACCGGGCCGCGCGACATCGAACGCTCCGAATGAAAACGAGACGTGGCCGGGTGGCTGAGGCCGGGGCCGGGGCAATCAGTTTCCAGGGAACAAGCGGATCTCAGACGCATTCTTCGGGCCGGGAGACGAAAAATCGTCGGGTGAAGGGTTGCGAGGATGTCGGATGAGACATACGGCCGCGGCGAATGCGAAGGCGAAGGCGGAAACGAGGCGCGTAGGTAAGGGACGACGGCGGCGACAGGGACCCTCTCTGGCCGGGAAACAAGGAGATATGTTTAACCGAGAGAGAGTAGCGGTTCGCCAGCGGCGCGTTCGGCGTTACCAGAAGGACGCGAGGTAAAAGAAAACGGCGCGGCGCCGTGGACTGTGTCGAGGATGTCTGGTTGGCAGTTCAGAGGCGCCGACCCGGTGTCCCACGGCGTTCGTTAGGTATTTCATTAACACCTCCGCTAATTATTTCCCTTTTTTTGTGCGGCCCCGGCCGGTTTCGTAGCAGGACCGGGAATGCACCTTACAAGTCGCGGAGTCCCCGAGGCCTCCGGCTGCCTCCGGCCTCCGGATGCCGAACGCCGTCGCCAAAGACCCGCGCCCATCCTCCTCCCTTCGCTCCTCGTTTATCCGTCTCGCGCGAGAGGAGACGAATTCGAGTAAACGCGGTGAACAACCCGACGGGTTGACCGGCGGTGGAAGAATAGAAACTCCGCTCGCGGACGCGGGGAATATTTTTAAACGGGCTCGTCGACACGGTCGTACAAATTTCACCTGACGCGGCGAAACTGTACCGACGTTAAATAATTAAAATTACAAGGACGATAATCGATCCGCTATCGGTATACACGCCTCGTTCCGCGCAAATTTATTTGTATATACACGGCCCGAGTACGTATATCATGAATTTTTCATTTTCATTAAGATACGGCTGCGCGCCGCGTCCTAAACTGCTTTATTATACATTCGAATCCCCGCTCGGGCTTTGAATCAAACTTTATTCTTGCACGACGGGTATGTTTAGAGATATTGACTGCTGTTCCCACAATAGTTTTGTTCGCGCGTCGACGAACGGCCAGGAGGAACGTGAATTTATGACGTTGAGACGAGTCCAGGCGTAGTAAGTCTCTCTCGATAGAGGGGTCCCCATAAAATCCGTCGGTGCTGACGAAAAATCGGCGAAGTCTCGTTGCGTGCCGAGGGCCCACCAATCCGTGGAACAATTCCCCACGGATAATAAGGCACGAGTCCCCGGGTGAGTCCCGGGACGACGACGACGACGACGATAACGGACGGGGACGGAGTGAAACGTAACAGGACGGAACGTCGCGTCGCGTCGGCGTCGACGAAACGGAGCGGAGCGGAGCAACGAGGCTGCTGCACGCAAAGCGAAAGCGCCTCCCGTATCCGATCCACACGGCCACTAAATTTAGGATGTATGCTTAAATGAACGAAAGGTCGTCCTTAGATATCCCCGGAGCCCTGAAATTTATGTAGGTGTTGCTGGTGGCTTTTATCAGTCCGGCTGGCATTCCTTACCCGTCCACCCGGCGCCCCGGTGTCGGTCTCTCGGTGTGTGTCGCGTCGGCCAGGGCCCCCGAGAGCAGGTTCTAATTCGTGTGCGACTGCGACTCGGTTCCTCGAATCTCCTCTCCAGACTCTCTCTGACCCATTCGGCCGCGTTGAAAGCTCGCCAACCAAACCGAGACCCCCCCCGCGTATTTATTTATTTGACGCGCGAACCAGCCAAATTATTCGCCCCGTTGTTATCTCGTCCCCTGGCTGTACTTCGATTTGTCCGAGAAACCACGCGGATAATCTTCGGGCCCGCCGCCGCTCTCTCTTTCGCCTCGCGGTTCAACGAGAGAAGTGCAACGCTTTGTCAGCCCGGAGTTTGATAAACGAGACACGTGTTATCCGCGATTTTCGATCGAACAACGGGCGCAAGATCGATTCGAAATTTAACACGAGGATCGTATTCGTGATCGTCGATAAAATTAACAGAGTGCGTTGATTAAAAATGTTCGACATCGATTTGTATCTGAACGAGAGAACTTGCATTGTGCGGTGCGCGCTCGCACGGAATCAGAACACGGCCGACAAGCGCGGTACAAATTTTCTTCTCAATATTTATAAGAACGACGTGGGTGGACCCCGGCGACGCGATTCCTTGTCGCTCCGGACCGATCCTAATCGTTCCCATGTTCCGGCTGCACTTTATCCCTGCCGCTTCCGCCCGATTCACCGTGCACCTGACTTGTCAAACCGAGCGAACAAGAATGCGTCCTTCCCGAGACGACCGGCGAAAGGATGGGAAAAGAGCGGTTTTATTTTTAACGATTTTCACGAGATCTTCCGGCATCGCGACTTTACGTTTAATTCCTTGCATCAATAATTCCGTATTTACTTCCTTGTTTCTTCGTTCGTCAGCGTCCGAGTCTCATTACTGTCTAGTTTTTTAGAAGATCTGTCTCAATTCTGTCAAACCCTTTGCAGGACTTGTTGAGTTTTTGTTACAGCAGGGAATCGATTTATTTAATGAGATTAAAGACGTTTTATAATAAAATATGTCGATACTATTCAATTATTCCACGATTATACTCGTTTTGATAAATATTCGATGGAATTCGAGGAATGGAAATGTGGAGATCTGACCAGCTAGCTACCGACGAAAATTAATAAAGGAAACGCGATACTATTCGACGCGTCTTGAAATTAGTCGTGCCATATTCATGGACAGATGTAAATCATACTTATTAAACACATATCCGAGTGTTTCCTCGTGCGCTAGGCCGCGACGCATTCGCGATAGAAGCCGCAGCGAGTATTTTACGACGCATAAAATGAAGTAGTTAAAATCGTAACCGTCGGTTCGTTAAAAATGTTTTTCGCGAATCATCGTTGCCGCGGTTCGTGATTCGGTACCGAGAGCCATGAAACGCAACGAGAGAACGTAATCAGATGTAAATACCTACCGGCTCGAAACGAATTTATGATTGAAATCGCGGATAAAAATTCTTTTGAAACATCTCTCCGAGGGAACCTATCGCTGATCTATCTGTTTGAAGAATGCCAACACCTCGAGCGAGAGAAAATCATTTCGAGCGCGACGCTCGGAGCTTATCGCGCCGCGAAGATACACGGCGAAAGAATTTCCGTAGAAATTTATTCAAACGTTCGCGAGCGACGATAATTTCTCGAGGCGGCGGCGGCGGCTTCGCGTTTGATCGCGCCTCGAAACAGCCAACAAATTGCGAGGTGCGCGTAGGCTCGATACTCTTAAACGACGTGCAAATCCGAGGCTCGCCGCCGCCGCCGCCGTCCGGTTACGCGATTACACAGTAGTATGTCCACCGTAAAACGGCGTAAGGGCCGGCTTCCTAATTCTCCTACGAGAATTAGCTGACAAGAACCAGAGAGACCTTGGNCGGACAGATGTAAATCATACTTATTAAACACATATCCGAGTGTTTCCTCGTGCGCTAGGCCGCGACGCATTCGCGATAGAAACCGCAGCGAGTATTTTACGACGCATAAAATGAAGTAGTTAAAATCGTAACCCTCGGTTCGTTAAAAATGTTTTTCGCGAATCATCGTTGCCGCGGTTCGTGATTCGGTACCGAGAGCCATGAAACGCAACGAGAGAACGTAATCAGATGTAAATACCTACCGGCTCGAAACGAATTTATGATTGAAATCGCGGATAAAAATTCTTTTGAAACATCTCTCCGAGGGAACCTATCGCTGATCTATCTGTTTGAAGAATGCCAACACCTCGAGCGAGAGAAAATCATTTCGAGCGCGACGCTCGGAGCTTATCGCGCCGCGAAGATACACGGCGAAAGAATTTCCGTAGAAATTTATTCAAACGTTCGCGAGCGACGATAATTTCTCGAGGCGGCGGCGGCGGCTTCGCGTTTGATCGCGCCTCGAAACAGCCAACAAATTGCGAGGTGCGCGTAGGCTCGATACTCTTAAACGACGTGCAAATCCGAGGCTCGCCGCCGCCGCCGCCGTCCGGTTACGCGATTACACAGTAGTATGTCCACCGTAAAACGGCGTAAGGGCCGGCTTCCTAATTCTCCTACGAGAATTAGCTGACAAGAACCAGAGAGACCTTGGCGACGGCCGTATCTCGACACGCTTCTAAACTTTATGGTCGTCGACTGTTACGGCCGTCTTCGTTTCGGGCCCGAACGATGTCCAGAAGGCCCGGCCGCACCGGGTCGAACCGCGACCTTCTTTGCGGCCCATTGTAAACCGAGCTAGTTTTCCGGGACCCTAACGCCGGCGCCAGGCCCTCGGGTTTATGACACAATTTCAGGCCTGTCGTTAGTTCCCTTTAACGAGCCTCCTCTATCCGACTCGTTTCCTTCTTCCTTTCGTAAATACCGAGATTTCAATCGATTCTCCTGTAATTATTGTTCGTCCGCAAAAAATTAGTTTTTTTTTTTATAAGAGATGCCGGAACGGCTTTCTTATATCGCCGCGGCAGATCTGCATATATTACGGAAGAAAAACTGGTAAGTATGATTGATCGACAAAATGAGAAGTGAAGCACTTGAACCTGACGTTCGATATCCAACGTCTAATACTTTAATATTTGCGTCCTGTTGCCAAATTCTTCGGTGATAAATAAGAGTAACGTCGGAAATTCTGATTCTCGATTCGTAAGTATAATTACTCGATAAAATGAGAAATGAACGGTGATACGAACCACTCGAACTTGACGTTTAATCCAACGTCTAATACTATAATGTTTGCATCCTGTTGCGACGTCTGTTAAACGATAAATACGAGTAAACGTCGGGGATTAATTCTGAAAATCGAAGATTGCTCGTTATGTATAATACATGAGTCTCAATATGGAAAAAAACGACATTCCACGATTTGTAATGTCTAATCGTTCGGTACACAAGCTTATCGATATGATCGAACACATCCTCGACGTATTGCCGGAGAAATCGGTGCTTTCGGCACATCAAAGGCCAGCGGCGCGGCACGTTCGTCGGAAAAGAGTATTTTCAATATCGAACCCGCGATAAGGATCGGCCGTTATCAGGCCCGAATTGACTGACTGGTCCGATAAGTGACAAGAATCTCATCACCGGCCACGATCGACGTCACCGCGATTATTTCACTCTTTTTATTTTCACGTGTCGAACGGTCTCGGGGGAGTTTCGTGCCAAAATGACAAACGAAATTCGTTTCCAAGAAATTGGCTAATAGACGAAGTACTAATTACCGCGACGAGTGGATATACACGATTTGTCGTAACAGACTTTCAATCGGAACGAAATGGAATTAACAGCAATTCAGGCGAATCAGTTCTTTCGATCGCACAAATTTTTCACGACAAATGCAATATTCAGAAAGTTGGAATTATTAATAGACCGGAATTTGATTACGATTCGTCAGGGGTAATTGTTTCGCGGAAACTCGATTTTCGAGAAATTCCACAACGAAGACAAATTATCACGTTGCTCGTCGAGGTTCACTGGTCCGTTAGACGACTTGATTCGATTACGATTGTAATTGTGTCTGGCGAAACTCGATTACTGCGACCTAGACGAGAAAAGTTCACCGAAAATCAGATTTCCGAAATCGGATTTCAACTTAAAGACGAGCACGTGCACAATGTGCACTGTGCACAAAACACTCGATCAATTAGCTTCGAACACCGATAATATAATACGAGATATATCATGTGTTGTGACAAACATTTTCAGTGGCGTGCAAAATACTGTAACGTCGTTGCATATCTTATAATTTTGTTCGTTTCCATTGTGAATGAAAAATCAGTGTTCCTCGTTTTCACGCGCATTTGCATTCGCGATACGGTTACTTCGTATCGTTCAGCTTTCTTGTCGCGATCAATCCTGGCGATAGAAGGCAGCGTGCCAGGCACATTTCGATCATGTTTTAATAAATCTCGTTTCACGCGCGTTTCATTACGATTCTTTATTAGTTATCGACGGTTCCGAGTAAAACGCTGGATAATTTGTCCGCGTTTGCGCGCTTTCCATGTAACGCCAGATAAAACGCATTTTTTTTCGGGAATAAAACGGGAACACGCCTACCAGTGCGCGCGTTATTAATAATTCACTGCGCGGCAAAAATGTTCGGCCAGATAAGAAATTAATATGTGATCTTATTGCCACACACTCGTTTCCTATCGACCAACTATTCGATAGTTCTTGGAAATCTTGCCGTTCCCCGTCAGGAATTATAAAATACATTTATTTATTTACGATCATTTGTAATAAAAATCGGGACGATGTTTAAAAATATGTGTCATTCCCATGTTAGCATCGAAAATTATATCGATGCGCGACAGAGCAGAGATTCTAATAGAAAGATTGCCGAGGGACGAGGAGAGAATTAGAAACGTCGAAGAGTCAGAGTACTTTGGCCTGTCGTCTATTGTCGTTTGGTGTACAGGTCGAGGAAGGTGGTTCGCCGTTCGCGAAGGTAATTGATTAACATTAAAAGCAAGGGTCTCCTAGCGAGACACTGATAGATGTCTACGTAGCGTCGATAGAAAAAAGGAGCCGGGCCCCTAATTCAATTGCAGGCCGCCGTTCCGCAAACACTCATGATAATTCAATCAAGCTCGCCCCATCGAGCCCGTCACCCCCGTTCTCCACCCTTCGGCCCCATCCGAGCTAAGAACAGAGCCCGAAAGGGCACGGACGCTCGCGGACCGGAGGGTGGCTCATAATCTTCGTACGGGAACATCTGCACTCTAATCGGCTGATGATTTCCACCTAAACTGTCATCTCCTCTAACTCACCCCCCGGGGATCCGAGGATCTTCCTCGGTAAATCGTGCGGTTCTCTAGCAAAATTCCATTCTCATTGTTGAATTAAATCAGTCATTAGATTTCACCTAAAAATCAACATCCTTGTTCCCTTCATAATGAAATAACTTTTTGTAATGAATTTTTAACGCTGATTGTCATGCGTCTACATTGTTTTCAAATTATCGTTGCTCATATTCAGGATTAATATTTCTGCACCTAGTACAAGAGTTTTGTGATAGCAGATACCTACGAACAATTAAACTAATCGTTTGAACTCGTAAGTCGAGAAGAACTGTGCCACAACAGGTTGTGATAAAAAGAAATTAGCGATAACGAAACGACTCGGTTATAGCTGCACGCAATAATAGTTATGCAAATATTCTGCAACAGTTCTGCGGAATTCAATTTGAATATTATAATTTTATGCTCGCGTTCATTGTACAAAGTGACCCGTCACGTAGTGACATAATTATCTATTTCCATCATTCGAAAGTATTTTATGTTGAATCTCGTACTCAACATAAATCATTCAACTAATTGTGCTCATATTCTAACGAATCGCAATTTATTTTTGTATAACTTTTTATAACGGAACCGACAGACACGCTGCTTTAAGTGACGATTAATATTCATTAATTCTGTACACATTTACGACATAGTGCACTCAAAATTAATGAAAATTAATTTGGTAATAGAACCGCGCAGACAGTTTAATGTCTTCTTTAGAACTTCATTTTGCACGCGACGTAATATTCGTTTCATTTTGCCGAAGTCTCCAAGTTCTACGCAATTGTAATGACTTAGGGAAAATTATCTTAATCGTAGTTAGTTATGCAAACTTGAACTTCAGGAAACGCGCGTGGCACATGAACTACAAATCTAGAACTGTTTAACCTCGTTTTTCTTATATATATATATATATATATATATATAACGTCATTTTTAGCATGACGATTGCATTTCGCTATGGTCTATGCAAAAAAACATTTCAAACCTGCCGAGAACTCGAGTAAACAAAATTCTCGTTTCAATCTTACGGATAAATTAGTCATGCAAAATTCATTGATCGTCATTCCTATAGGAAAGTATCCAAGTCTCAAATGTTTTTACTCAGAACGAATGCTAGCGGAACAATAATATTAATTATAAAGACAGAGAATCGTAATTAGCGATCGTACAATGATCGTAACATACGTACATTATCATTCCTATATGGAAATATTTAGTTGTCAATGATTTCTGCTCGAAGCGAACGCTAGGAGCAATATTACTTATTATGAGAATAGAATTGCTCAGAGGGGTATGTACAACGATCGTAACGTATGTACACGAGCTGTTACTGTAGCCAAAATAGTAGGTATATCGTTGAAGCTAGATGCCAACTGATAGNGCAGACAGTTTAATGTCTTCTTTAGAACTTCATTTTGCACGCGACGTAATATTCGTTTCATTTTGCCGAAGTCTCCAAGTTCTACGCAATTGTAATGACTTAGGGAAAATTATCTTAATCGTAGTTAGTTATGCAAACTTGAACTTCAGGAAACGCGCGTGGCACATGAACTACAAATCTAGAACTGTTTAACCTCGTTTTTCTTATATATATATATATATAACGTCATTTTTAGCATGACGATTGCATTTCGCTATGGTCTATGCAAAAAAACATTTCAAACCTGCCGAGAACTCGAGTAAACAAAATTCTCGTTTCAATCTTACGGATAAATTAGTCATGCAAAATTCATTGATCGTCATTCCTATAGGAAAGTATCCAAGTCTCAAATGTTTTTACTCAGAACGAATGCTAGCGGAACAATAATATTAATTATAAAGACAGAGAATCGTAATTAGCGATCGTACAATGATCGTAACATACGTACATTATCATTCCTATATGGAAATATTTAGTTGTCAATGATTTCTGCTCGAAGCGAACGCTAGGAGCAATATTACTTATTATGAGAATAGAATTGCTCAGAGGGGTATGTACAACGATCGTAACGTATGTACACGAGCTGTTACTGTAGCCAAAATAGTAGGTATATCGTTGAAGCTAGATGCCAACTGATAGTATATTCTTTCGCCGCGGCACGACACACTATTATTCATGTTACGGGCTACGTACGGTATAGGTAATAACGATCGTAGGACATCGCTAAACGCGAACCCGATACCACGATATTTATATCGCGATACACGTGGCAATTCTATAAAATAGCGGAATACGTAATACGACATAATGCTCATACCGAAAGCGAAATAGCGCACTATTTATACATGCTAGACGCTACGTAATAACGAATTAGCGGCCGGCATATGCACCCGTGGACTATTGATATTAAATCGTAATATATCGATGCATTATTCACGCGAGATAACACGCGATACAATAGCCAGCCGTCATTCTAGAATAGCGCGCGTTGCTCGAACGCCCAGCCCACGTCTATACCAACGTCTAACTCTTTCCGATCGAAAATTATATGCCAGTGCATTAGAAAAATGTCCAGTTCGTTTTTCTGATCTGGCCTCGTTTAATGCGACGGGGTAGACGTTTAGACACTTAAAATCGGAGTCGCAGGCGAATTCACGCGCGCGTTGGTGAACGGCGAAGAGAAAGAGAGAGTACTGTTGACGTCCCGCTCGTTTTCGATGCACGGAATGTGCCAGTGTACCGCGCATTCAGAGTCTAATCATGCAAATGTATTAGCCGTTAATTAAAACCGACGCTGCGGCTGCATTCTACCGCGGCTGCTAAGAATTTCTCGCCGGATAAGACGCTCGCTTTCTGAACGATTTCCGAACGTACGAATTTCGAAGTCGATCGTTCGCCGGGAGAGAAATGAGCGGTTGCATTAATTATTGAACGTCCTCGACATTAATTTGGTCTCTCTTAATTGATACGCGTTACTGTTTGCCAGTGGAAGTTCACAGGTTTTTTTTTTTATTTGTTCTGCGAATTCGTCTGTTTGCAACGCGCCGTGCAAATTTGTTTCCGTCTTAATGTTCCTTCGCGCTCGAACGTTTTTCGTCAGTTTTTTTAGAACTCGACGAGCTGAATGGATCTTTACATTTTTGCCGATTCTGCGGGTTCACCCTTGGCCGTCGCGCATTTCAATTTTTAATTCCAGACAAAAGAAGGAAGGAGGAACGCGTTTACGTTTAAAACGAATTGCTATGTTTTAAGTTCCGAACCGAGAATCCGAAGCTCGCGATTTTAGAAAATAAAACGCCGATAACCGGAGGATAAAATAGAATTTCAGATGACTTTGAGCGATTTACGGCTGGTGACAATCGCGTAAATAGATTGGACGGTTTATTCCAGCATCTCGTGAGATCTCGTCGGTATTAGGTATCGGAACCGAGCGGAGGTGACAAGGCTCCGAAATTCGGTTCAGTTTATTTCTGATTGCACTCGGTTGGACCGATTCGTCCGGGGCTGGCTATTCGACGGTTAAGTAGAAACAAATGAAGTGAATTCGAGGAATCCGAACTAAGACCGCGGTCTTCGGGGCTGCTCTAAATAGTTATTCGAAATCAAGCGATCCGCACCCGATCTGCTCCTCTCTCCTTTGTCTCGCTCGCGGGTCCAACCGAAATAATTGACGACGCAAGTGGATAAGGGTGCCGTTACGAAACCCCTCCGTCCGAGCCTCGTTTCGACTTCGATTCCGATAAAAACCAAATCGAAAGCAGAATTTTTAATTCGTTCGATTCATGGCAAGTATTACTTTGTGAAATAAACTCGTCTAATATTCCTCGAGGAAAGTTCGTCGCCGGGTCTCGCAGTCCGACATTATCTGACGTTTCTTATCATAATTCCAAAATTGGCTAGATAGTCGAGCGTGTGAAAAACAGGATGTCCGAAGGCTGTCCGAAAACCTGCAGTACATTATTTATTTAAACGTATTCGCAAATAGCTTTTCCATTTGCAACAGCGAGTCCGGTTTATAAACAGGGGCGGGTCGAGAACGTTGCAGAATTTTTATTAAGCGGCGGCGCATAAACGGTACAGATCACAGATTAACCACGCGTTTTGCTTCGTTCACGGAAGATCCACTGGCATAATTACGCGAGATGGACGGCTACATGTTAACGGCTCCAGTTTGTAATTACGATCAACGCGCGGGATCCATAATCGTTGGTGAAACATGGAAAATACGTGCGAAACGAGCCGACGTAACACGATCTAACGTCCGGGCTACCTACCTACGCGTTATCGTTCTGCTGTACTACTTAACATTATCCTGACTACCGGAGAGAACGTGTTCCCGGATTATCTGATTCGAGGATGCGCACATCCCTCCCTCCTCTCCTACCCCCGAATTAAACGTTTAAAAATGGATCAGATCACTTCTCATCGCCACCATATCGGTTTCATTCGGCATTTACGGATTTAATTAAAACATTTTCAGATGGAACAATTTTTAATCGACCGAACATGGTGTTTGATTTGTTTTCATAATAAAGAAAGATCTTCCGAATTTTTACTTAATTTTCGAAGCTCCTGCGTTCTGACAAATTTTATAACGTATGTATACTTGATTGTTTTGTGGTTGATGCGTGATTTCGTGAACGCAGCAAAGTATAATAACGATTGACGCGGTAGAAGGAAACGTGGTTGAGTAGCACGATCTTCGAGACACACACGCACGTTCATACAGTAGTATACTAGATCGTTCCTACGCAAAATAGAGGTTCCATTGTGACCAAAATTAGCGATCGGAACCGCTTGAAGCGTTCGGGGCAAGAATATTTCTTCGAACCACGGCATCTCCCATCATTTTCCAAACCGTTACAAAATTTCTCCGCCGCGTCTACTCATCAAACGAATCAACCCCGAAATATGAAATACGTGGATTGCACGCGCGTTTATTATTCACGCAGATTTCCGGATCCCAACCAGTTTTATTCTGTTTTTCCGTGACATCTCCGTGGCCTTTCGTCGCATTCCGTCGATGGATATTTTATACGCGACTTGCAAAAATGTCCGCCGAAAATCTGTGATTCGAACGATGATTTACAAGTCTTTAAACAACGACAAAGGCGACCCGCGAAGAATTTTATCAATATTTGTAGCAAATAAAGGCATTGACATTCTCTAGTAACGAGTTTTAAGATTCTGTTCCCTCTGTTTTGATTAAAAAAAAGTGTCGATGTTCAGGAGCGACTTTATACCGAGAAAGTGTCGAGGCAGTGCCTCGGAGTGCGACCACTGACGCGGCTATTTAAAGTCCAACCACCGACAACTGGAACATTCACGATTTTTTCGTCGAATACCGAGGGCCGGGATCCATCCGAAGTATTTGAGGATTCGTCGGGAAGCGAGGAGACCGGAGCACGGTGTCGGGAACAACAAATAAACCGACTACGAACTGATAAGCCGCTAACATTATCAGCCGAAATAATTAAACGACTCTTTCTTCGAAATACAGCGAAACGTATCTATTATTAACGAACGTGGAGATAATTAATCGTAATAATTAATTGCGACGAAGCGGATCGAGCATAGTCGAGCGCGAATTTTAGCCGACGGACCGGCTATTGCGCGCTGCGCTTCGCTTCCAATTTACCGAGCGTGTCGCTCGCTTTTTCACAATTTTTCATGAAATTTTCTCTGTTTTCCCATATCGGGAACGAAGTGATGACACAGAATTATTATCTAGTGAATCGGACAGTCTCACCCGATGAAAAATACAAACGAATCGACGAAATCCTTTTGTCACATCGTTTAATTCACATGTAATTTTTCCAAGATAATTTACTTTCGATACAAACTGCTAGATGCTTTGAAAATAATTTCTAATAATTGAACTGATAAAAATTGAGGAAGTGAATTGTCTGGCTCAACAATATTACTGTAATAAGACTCTTCTTAAATGTTTGAACACTGCCATTTCCAATTAAATAAATAATCGAACAGACGAAATGAATTACCCAAGACTTTGGAAAATTGAATTTCCATTTACGAGATCACAGAATTGACAATGAATATTTCGAGCGATGACGTGGAATGAAAATGAAGAAGCAAACGTATTAAGCTAATTATCGCTCAGTTCTACAGCATTTCTCCTCTACTAAAAGTCCATGTATTAAAAAATACTATTCTACGAATGAATTACACATCTTTCAGTCTTATGAGTTATGATCGTACTGTCAACTGGCGATCACATTAGGAAAAGGCACTCGCGAACTGTAACGAGTTGCCTTCTCTAATTGTTACATTCTTCAGCGTTTTGCTGAATTATTGCGTTCTGCCTCTCGGTCGAACGACACGTCATTCTGATAAAAATCGAGCCGACGTCGACGCGAGTGATCGAGTACATCCTGTCTAAGCGAGACTGTCAACTGTTAATTGTTTAGGGATCTAAAGAGCGAGCGAGCGAACAGTAGGCGAAGATCGTAATACGTACTTTGAGAGGTGAGGTCACCGGGCTCGTCCTGTAGGTTAACGGGTGAGATCTTCACTGACCTTGGAGGGCCCTGGAGGCCGAGAGGCCCGGGCCCTCCGGCAGTGGCCATCCTCTGCATCGCTGCGCCCCCGATTTCCATCGCTCTTCCTGCCCTGCGCACCTCTCTCGACGATTTTCGAGCAATCTTGAGGCCTTCGTGCCAAGTACGACCGCCGGCCGTACTTACAGTTTTTCCTTGTACAGAGAAAATTCGTCACACCGAGGGGACCGACCGCGGCTCAAAGCGCTTCGACGCGGCCGCCCGGGAAAAAGTCCAACGCTGACCAGGCCCGTAAAATAAAATATATAAAAAAACACTGTTTATAGTTCCTGGGTGGCACGTACACTAAATTTAGAGAATAGAAATAGTCGCAGATCGGACGTGCGCGCGGATTTTAATCGCTCCCTCTGCTCTCTCTCTCTTCGATATTATGTCAGAAAGAGGTTCTGGTCCCTTTTTAGACGGCGGCTCGGTGTCAGTTAGGAGCGGCACGTGTCCCTTTCGCAAACGTTCGCGGTACCATCATCCCGCAGCGATCGTCGAGCGTGCCTCGTCCAAAGATCGGTGATCGACTCCCGCTACTCGTCCGTCCGCCGCGTTCCTCGTACGAATTTCGCGTCAAACGCGTTCATTACGGAATTCCGACGGCGGACACGCGCCTCTTTCGTCGCCCCGGCCTCAGAGGAGGACAGTTTCGCACGTTCGATGCGGCCTCGCCGGAATCCGCGCCATTTTGTGGTCTTCCGGATAAACGAGGACCTCCGCGGCTCCTGCTCGCCGATCTTTAGACACGCTCTGCTCCGAAGCGATCGACGAACACTGCTATAAACACGGACAATGACGTTTTCGATCGGATTCTTCACTCTCTCTCAACTCTTATCCTCGATTCTCTCCTTACTTCGATACTCGTTTCCCTTTGGAGCACTAATTAACACGATTGTTCGGGATTCAGTGACTTGACAGAGCGCACTTTCTATATCCTGTCAAACCTCATCGTGGAAATTGTGTGATTCCGACGTTATCCGTTCTCCCTCGAACCAAGGGGTTGGTCACGCGGTCCGTCGGGGCACGTCGAATCGTCTCTACTACACCCGGACCATCTATCGTCCCCCGCGCGATTGTTTCCTCGTATTATCACTCGCGGTTTCGACGGGAGAAAAAAAAAATAAGGTACGCGTACTGCAACGGGACGAAGGGGTTGCTGGAGGCGAGAGGGAGAGGGCCCTGAGGAACGCGGACAGAAGGAGAACAAGGGAAAAGAGAGAAAGAGAGAGAGAGAGAGAGAGAAGGAGAGGACACGTTACACGACACAACACCAACGGAACTGACGGCGCGGGGCCCTGGGAGGCACTGACTGCCGGTTAGGCTCCTATAGAACCCAACCTAACCGTCGGACGCCCCCACCAAGTTTAGATCGACCTTTCCCGACCCTACCATGCCTCTACCATCTACCGAATCCGCCTCCGACGCGTCCTATCCGGTTGCGAGAACACGCGCCGCGATTCCACGCCGACGTCGAACCATTCGTTCTCTCGATGGAGTCGCGCTCGCGAGGTTCCACGCCTCCGGGGGCAGCTGTGCCACGGCAACACTTGGCCGGCTCGAGCCGCCAACAAAATGGCCGACAGACCTAATCGATTCGTACTTACCTACTCCCTCTCTCCCTCTCTCGTGTCCCCCTTCGTTTCACCTCTTCTTCCCGTTTACCGGCACCGTCTCTCTCTCTGGCCTCGTCGTCGGGGGCTCTCTTCGCCGTTGACTCTGCCGACGCCGGTCCTCCAGCTTCGCGATCGCGACTCAAACGTCTATCCCGGTACACCCGCCGCCGCTTTCCTCTCTCTCTCTCTCGAACCTCCTACTAGACGAAATTTGCAGAATTTTACTCAGACACTACGATTACAGTCCCAAATTGTCGAAAAGTAGAAGAACAGAGATTCTGGTCTTACCCGCTTCAAATAAATAGGTGTTCAAGCGTCTTCAGGAATTTAATTGTACACTCGAATATGTACGACGATAATATTACGTTTATTAAGAAATGATTATAGAAGAAGGAGGATAAAACTGCGATTGTAAAAGTGAGCAAGTCTCAAAATCTATGGCAGTTCTTTTTTCGAAATTATCCGTGAAGCTTCTATCGCCTTAAATATTGTCTATTATATTTTTCATCTTACCTGGTTCGTTTCACGTTGGACACAGGATTTTTCTCACGCGCTAGCAACTCGTATAGCCAACCTGTTGTCTCTGCAAACCTCTGGTTATTATTTTAAAAGGTGTCCTAAACTCCCATTCCATTTCATTTCTGTACGTGTCTCCTTTCCCATTTCGTTCCATTTCTACGGAACAATTTTGCCACCGGTTTTTGTCTTCCAATAGGTTTCAGCGATCAGAGGTTCCACGCCAGGCTTTATTGATTCCCCGCGTTTCGAGTTCGCCGTTACTGCGAATATTCCTTTGTTTCTTGAACCCCATTCGCGCATATTTTATTTAAACCATGCGCTGAACTTCCTTTTCAAGGCTCGATCGAGCTTTCCTTACAATTTTTATTCCCGATGGAATTTAGGAGCCATTAAGCTAAATTTATTTGATCTCTATTCGTTATTTGTGGAAATTTGTTATAATCCCCAAAATGTGATCACTTTTATATGGAGATCTTTTTAAGTACGAAATATTTTATTGTATTTGAAGGAAAATCGAGTTAAAATTTAATTCCTTACATCAATTGTTCCCTAATTCTCTCATTTCGGTATTTGCCTCGTGTTTCGATTTATGTTAGATCAAAATCAAAACATAGTCTCGTTGGAGCAATGTCTATACCGTTAAACTATGTGCCACGAAAGTGTCAATATTATTCGCACGTGTCTCTTGTAACGAATATTTGAATAAACGAACAGTCTCAGTCTCTCAGTCTGTATAATTCAATTCTACCAGATTTTTCGCAAAACCTTTCGAGTCCTCGCTACAATTTCTCCGTCTGAGATTTTTTGCTAGCTTCGTTCTAAGACGTGAAAGATAAATCCCGAGACCGTTCGAATAAGAGATGAATTCAGTTTTTATCGTTAACGAATGGATCGCGTTATTAAAGAGGATGCGTGATTTTAATAATGTTAGTTGGTCGGCATCCGGGCGCGAAGCGAAATCCATTCTCTTCCATTGTCAAATATATCACCGTTCCGAGATGATAAGTGCTCCGCAATTCGAACCGATCGGAGCTTCTAAAACTCGCGACAATTCATCGGGAACAATTATCTCCCCCACACGTGAACCAATTATTTTCTAGTAGAATTAATATCTTTCATTAGAAACCTGGAATCGTCTCGAAAAATTTTGGGCGTATTTTATACGAAATTCGAATACAGTTATTTCGGTAGATTTTACGAATGTGTTTTCTCTAAACAATTGCGGCAGGCTTCTAAAATCAAATTTCCGTCGTTCTAAACGACAATGTGTTTCTGAAAACTAAACATTCCGCAGACTGTTGCACGGGCGTTCTGGCTAATCGCTTAAACCGATTTAGCGGCAATCAGTCGATCAATTTAAACGACGTCGGGGCAAAACAAACAAATTGACCGAACGAAACTGGATCGAACGGTTTTTCACAAAAATAACCGCTTTACACGTACCCAAATCGGAGGCGCACAAGCTGAGAATAAATAGTGAAACTCGAAAAGTCGCGACTTCCATTTTTTTCCCATTTCCTTTTTTAAGTCCGGGATTGAGTAAATAGCTGGGTAACAAGTTCTAAAGTCCGACGACAGACGTGGACGCATTAAATATTGAGCCACCCCGGCGTGGCCGCTACGTCCGCCGAATGGCTGTAAAATGTGAGAACGAATCGAGTTACAGAGTCGACGGAATCGAATTATAATTCAATAACGCGTACGATTACTCGATTAAGTAGGTTCTCATATACTTAAATTTATATTTTTACTTTATACAAACTGCTGATCGCCTTTACCGATCAAAAATTCTGCCGCGATTAGAAATCGTGGAAAAGGCAGATGAATTATTCATTTTTCCTCGATTTTCAAATGTAACCAAGTAAACCAACGCAGAAAAGATATCAATAATTACTACAATGTTATACACTGATGCATTCTGTATTATATTCTGCGGGTGTTTCTGGCGTCATATTAATAAATTATCAATAATGAAATAATGCATAAATCAAACTGCTGATCGCCTTTACTGATCAAAAATTCTGCCGCGATTAGAAATCGTGGAAAAGGCAGATCGCTCTAATTAGTGAATTATTCATTTTTCCTCGATTTTCAAATGTAACCAAGTAAACCAACGCAGAAAAGATATCAATAATTACTACAATGTTAAACACCGATGCATTCTGTATTATATTCTGCGGCTGTTTCTGGCGTCATATTAATAAATTATCAATAATGAAATAATGCATAATGAACAAGTTGCTGTTTCCAGTGCACCGAACTCGTAATTCACAGTTCCATCTAGTCATACAAATTGTACTTGCTTTACAACGATTTCCACGACCACTGGTACTGATTGTGAGACACTAAATTCTCAGTCCCGATCCACTCAAATCCTGTTCAACAATTTCTTAAATGTCTAATAAAAAGCATATTTCCACGCACACAATGGCAGTACGTTTTCCGACGTATTAGAGATTCTTCTGGATCAGTGGAGTTATTGAAGCGGAAATAGTTTTCGGGACGGAGGACGCTTACGCTAAAAAGAGCATCCGGGAAAGTGGCCAAGCGTGATTCGCCCCACGAGAAAGGACGATCTCTGGTGGTTCGCGCGCATCAGCTAATCCACATTGCACCGGGACATTCGACCGTGAACGGATTCTCGGGGCATTCAGTCCTCTCATTGTCGGCTACTCTCGCACTTTTTTCCCTCCAGTGCCGCGTTCATCGCGACGCAGTCTAAATACCTCGCGCTCCTTCGGCTTCCAGAACGTTGCGAAACTTTCAAGTAGGATAGAACGGTATGTATCTACGTAGACATTGTTCTCCTCCAACTCTGAGGAAGTTTCCTCGAGAGATACAAGGGACGATTTATTCTAAAGTACGTAGGATTTACGTGGAGAAAAAATTTAGAGATAGAACAGATATTTCTTGAACAATTCAATAATATGCCACATTTCCTATCTATTTTAGAAAGGATATCGTTGATGTCATAATAAATCATGCTAATCGACGCAAGTTTCTTATTTTATACAAAAATCTGCATTTATATATGCGTCAGATATGTACATCACATTTATTAATAATTATTTGTATTGTATTACCGAATGGAAGGGAATTCGGTAATTGTTTTGTGTAGACGCAAGGTCAGTGATCTCGCGAGGGAAAAGAGTAAATGGCGAGTGACAAACACGAGGAGAACGGGCTCCCGCGATCGCAGATTATGCGCGAGGAGAAAACGCGTTCCCAATCGGTCGGAACGCTAATCCTGGACCAATGTCACGGTGAGCTGCGTGCGCTCGAGAACCGTCACGCTTCTCTCGCGAAATTCACTTTGAAAAGAAGTCCGACGACGTATCGCCGCGGGCACGCTTCAGTTTACGGACACGCACTCCTCCTCCTCCTCTCCCAGGGATAATAATAAAAACAAGTATTTTATCCCCGTCGACTTTGTTTCACATTGCACACCGTATTGCCACTTCATTCTTCATACTCGATCGCTCGATCTCAAGTGTTTCGTATTTCTCCGATCGTCAATTCGATTGGCTCGCTGATTTTTCCCCATTAGAATTCGATCGCTCATTTTCTCACAGTTCTACGGCGGCTCGTATGTACGTTTGATGCTCCTTTGTGAAGTGTCAGCGACGCCGGTGGAGAACGTGGAGGAGAGGAGGCCTCTTAAAACGGCTCGGAGCGCGTACGAGCGAGAAACCGACAAAGCTATCAGCGGCGAACGCATCCCCGGCAGATGCTCCCTTTGCTCTCTGCTCCTCTCTTTCCTTCGATGCCTGGTTCGAGTGTCGAAGCCATGTGAACCCTGCCTAATAATTCATCGGTCCCTACTTGCTCACGTATGAACTCCGAAGGCGCAGGCGTTTTCCTCGATAAAATACCGAAAAACGTGTTTGCTTAAAATTGATCGCGTCTCTTCTTGCGATCGAAACTCCGCGTCGAATCGTAGTTAAATTTCCATCGTTTCATCATCGTGGACGCATAAATAAATATATTTATTATTCATTAACGATTTAGAGAGAAAATCGTGTCGAAAGAATTGTCAAAGGATTTCAACAATTTTGTTTAGAAAGACGCGGAAACAGGCACTTTTGGTTCGTGAAATCTGTCAGAGGAGGGAAGTNCTCCTCCTCCTCCTCTCCCAGGGATAATAATAAAAACAAGTATTTTATCCCCGTCGACTTTGTTTCACATTGCACACCGTATTGCCACTTCATTCTTCATACTCGATCGCTCGATCTCAAGTGTTTCGTATTTCTCCGATCGTCAATTCGATTGGCTCGCTGATTTTTCCCCATTAGAATTCGATCGCTCATTTTCTCACAGTTCTACGGCGGCTCGTATGTACGTTTGATGCTCCTTTGTGAAGTGTCAGCGACGCCGGTGGAGAACGAGGAGGAGAGGAGGCCTCTTAAAACGGCTCGGAGCGCGTACGAGCGAGAAACCGACAAAGCTATCAGCGGCGAACGCATCCCCGGCAGATGCTCCCTTTGCTCTCTGCTCCTCTCTTTCCTTCGAAGCCTGGTTCGAGTGTCGAAGCCATGTGAACCCTGCCTAATAATTCATCGGTCCCTACTTGCTCACGTATGAACTCCGAAGGCGCAGGCGTTTCCCTCGATAAAATACCGAAAAACGTGTTTGCTTAAAATTGATCGCGTCTCTTCTTGCGATCGAAACTCCGCGTCGAATCGTAGTTAAATTTCCATCGTTTCATCATCGTGGACGCATAAATAAATATATTTATTATTCATTAACGATTTAGAGAGAAAATCGTGTCGAAAGAATTGTCAAAGGATTTCAACAATTTTGTTTAGAAAGACGCGGAAACAGGCACTTTTGGTTCGTGAAATCTGTCAGAGGAGGGAAGTCGCGTGTGCAAGCGTTGAAGTCGACGGGGCAGCTAGCGAGCGAGCGATTATGCCCGCGCGAGAAAACAGGAAAAAACAGCCGGGGTGGCGCCTTCTGGCCGCGTAAAAGAGCACGGCGAGGCACTCGTCGCCCGTAGGAAACCAAATCCTACCTACTTAAGCGGCTCAGAGCGGCTCCCGGTTCAGCCAGTCGGTGAATATGGAGGTCAATCGGTTGCTCCGGGCGCCTCAGCGCGGAAGAAAGCCTTAATCCGTCTCTTGGTAAGTTTTGTGTGCCCGCCCGTCTACTCGCTCGCCTCCTCTCCCTTTTAAGACTGGCCCGGGAGACGTGTTTCTTTTTGCTTATCACCCTCGCACCGCTGCTTCTCGCGTCCGCCGCCAAACTTTTATTTCTCCGGATCCATTTGTTAATTCGCACGCCGACCGAGTCGATTTCCGAATCGCGCACCGTTCTAACGTTAAATCGGATTTTACCGCGAAACCGATCTTAATACGTTTATCCAGTTTTTGCCTCGTCTTCGGAGATCATTAAATTTTACTACAAGTGGACGGGAAACCGAAGAGCCTCCGGTCTATTTTCCCAACAATGAAACGCTCCTTTTACTCTATTTGCACGACCTTAGGAACCCCGAAAGTCTATCTCATTAGCCCCGTTTTTACGACCGAGTCTTGTGTATTTTACAGATTTACGGACTACGCGGGGGTCCTCCCGGGGTGAAAAGAAGAAAAAAAAAGCTAGACGATCGCCTATCAGTCACTCATTGTTTATCACAATGAGCGTTGAGCGTTGCGAAGGGAAAGTCGGAACGAGAGCGAGATCGTGTGTGTGTGTGTGTGTGCCTGGTTAACGCTATACGGTGTGCAACGTTTAGTGTGGATCGGTGCGCCTGGCGCCACGCTTTATGACGCGTATCCTGTTCCCCCGGAGGTTCAGGTAGCCGAATCCAGTAGGACACGGGAAAAGGACTTTGGGCTCGGCAAATGTCAATCGTAAACAAGGTCACAGATCCTCTCCTGGGTTCCATAGGTCGCCTCTCGTAGCTTTTCGCTATGGTCATAAGGAAACGTACTCCTCGGGTTTAGGTGACGGTGATAATGCGGCGTGGATGATTAGCGTCGTAAATCTATGAGATCGGACACGTCAAGATGAAGAGTCAAAAGAAAGAAAAGCATTGGAAGCAGCTTTTACTTCTGGAACGTGCTACGATGTCGTCCGGTACCGAACGAAAAGCCGGAAGATCTGCGCCGGGGAAAATTCGGAGTCCGACTCGAATCATTGACGACGCACCGTTCAATCGACGCAATCGTAAATATTTACGAATTTACAGAGAGAAAGAGAGAGTATATGTGGAACGCGATCGACCAGTTAAATAATCGAAATGAGCAGAGAACAGCTGTGAACGACGGAGGAACTAAATATATAGTATACAGATATATTGCGCGTTCCGATGATTATTAAATTTGCTCAACGATCACCGTCATTTGTCACCGGGTAAATTATTAACACTGCAAATATTCGTATTCGTCATTTGACGGTCGGTTTCCTTAACGATGAATGATTCGCGTCGGCCCGGTGGACACGGTAGATCTTCGAGATCAAAACATTGCGGGTAACGCTGTGGACCTTTTGGAATTTACTGGGCTACCTGAGTGCGACGGCCGTCCCTCATTAGTACTGATTTATCGATCATTTTTTCGACCACCGTGATCCTCGGGCTCGTTTCCGGAACCGAGGAAGGATGTCCACATCTCCGTGACGAATCTTCGGCTCGCTCTAGTTTCCGTTCAGACGCATAAGACACAATACTGCTGGCTTGTTCTAAGAAAGTAATTAGAGCAGAACAGTCGCAAATGAACGGCTCAGATCTGCGTAAGCAGCTTAGACCAAGCTCCCGTAGGTCGTACCTACGGTTCGGCTACAGATCTGTCTTATCTGCTCCCTTAGAAGCGCGCAACGCGAAAATCCGGCGTCGCAAAATATTTGAGATAACAGTTTCCTATACTCGGAGTATATTATGGGAATCCGGAATTTCGTACGACGCGGATCCACTCGTCATCGGAACTTTCGGGGAAGCGTAATCGAATTAGTCAGGTCGGCGGCGAGATTCATGGTCGGAGGATCNTTCGACCACCGTGATCCTCGGGCTCGTTTCCGGAACCGAGGAAGGATGTCCACATCTCCGTGACGAATCTTCGGCTCGCTCTGGTTTCCGTTCAGACGCATAAGACACAATACTGCTGGCTCGTTCTAAGAAAGTAATTAGAGCAGAACAGTCGCAAATGAACGGCTCAGATCTGCGTAAGCAGCTTAGACCAAGCTCCCGTAGATCGTACCTACGGTTCGGCTACAGATCTGTCTTATCTGCTCCCTTAGAAG
>SMSR01012865.1:12089-45515 GCA_019453355.1 Ceratina japonica
CTCTCTCTCTCTCTCTCTCTCTGTCTCTCTCTTTCCCTTACGAGATTGCCTCGAGCACGCTCCACGGTTGCCACGATTTTTCTACCGACCAAGTGTGTATACACACTATACTAGACGCTCTTGTTCCCGATTTACGTGGAAAACGGCGTTCCATATCCGGCGGGTCGGATCGCTGATTAACAGACGGCCATCGATTCGCCCCCGATACTGTTCCCGGATTAAGTGAAAGCAGTTTGTTGAGAACAAGCTTTGCGGCAAAGAAGCGATACCTGGCTCAACCTAAGTCTATCAAAGCCCGTATATACGCGCTTCGACCGATGTAAGTGGTTCCGTTTTTTGCGCATTCTCGTTCCATTCTCTGGTTTCGCGTGAATGTTTTAGGAAAGGGATTTCTCTCGTTACAGAAGGAACAGGAAAAATTTCGGACGATAAAAAGTCGATCGTACACGGGATATCCTCGGCGGCAACGGAATGTAAAATCACGGAGCAGGTAAATTCTGAAATAACGTTAAAGAATAAGAATGATAATTTTAGTCGAGGACTGGCGGGCCGAAATAAAATTCAATCCTACGTTGCTCCGGGTGCTTTTTACGCTGGCGCGAATTAACTCGACACAATCGCGCGCCCTCGCCTCGCCTAAAAGCGAGAAAGTAAGTTGGGGAAAGAACGGACACCGGCGCGGCGACCGACGCGAGTTGAAAAAACTCCCCGTACCTTCACAAAGGCGTTAATTCACCGAGTTCACAGTCTTAGTTTCGAATGCAACGCGTGCACGAACAAATCTTTCTCCACCCCCGAAGAAGCTCGCCCTCTCTTCTTTTTTTTTGTGTTGTTGGCCTCGCTTCCCCGTTGCAGAAAAGGGTTGGTCTTTTTCTCGGTAGGACCCGAGGCGCGATGCGCGCCGGCTCGAAGGGATATGAAACTACACCCGTTCGACTCGCACGGAAGGGTTAATTAGGGAAGGTAGGTTAATTTCGACCCTCTCATTTCAATAAGAGCTCGGCCGGCGGTGAATTTTTTCGCCCGCGCCGAGAGCCCGTGCGCGCGTTCTCTCCTCTCTCTGGAATTCCCGTTCGAGGCATTTCGAAGTCGAGGGCTGTCGCGTCGAGTGAAAAGGTTAATTAGAAGGGGCCGAGTATATTTCCCCCCTCATACCGGCGTAATCCTCGCATGAACGAGGCTAACGACGACACTGTTGCCGCGCTTATCTCTCCCATCATTTCTTTAATTTTAAATCGCAGTCGTAGAAAATTGAATTATCTCGCGGGCCACATTTTTCGCCCTACACGTTTCTCTACTACGCACTTCATGAAACATATTAACGAGACGGTTAATTGGTTTGCGTGCGACGTACAAAGTTCAGGAAATTATCCAACAAATTCTCGTTCGCCGGCGCGCTCGCCCCTCCCTTTCTCCGCGAATCCTTGGAAGAAGAAATCCTGGTTCGCGTATTACACCTCGTTAACATCCTTGGAAAATTAAGTACAGCCAAGCAGTACTTCATAAACTCTGAAACACTCTAATTTCTCTTCGCCATATCCAAATCCTTTTTATGTCTATAGTCTCGGCGGACCTTGACATACCATTTTAACTACCTCTTACAGAGTACATCTCTATCGCTTCAAACTAAGTTCATTCAAATGTTCACTTCATAAATCAAGGAACGAAAATAAACACAAGATATAGAACTCAGCGGGATCCATTGAAATTTTGATATATGCATACATATTGAAATTTCAGTGTGTCCCGTTAGAAGACGCAGACACACACGCAGCGGTTGGCTAAGAATAATTATCACAAGCCATACATGGTAGTAATAATTGTAATTATTCGACCAGAGAAGTTTAAGCGAGAGCAGGTCTCGAATGACCATTCGGAATGATTACACGGGGAAGAGTGAGAAGCTCATCTCGACGACGTCACTCCGTTGAAGTCGACCGTCGAACTCGGACGGCGGGATCCAAGAGTTTCGCTCGTATCGCTCGGCTCCTCCATCCGTCAACACTCGAGCGGACACCGGACCGCGATATAAACGGTGTTCGGCCGCCGGTAGAGAAACTTCGCGAGGGAAAACACGCCGACGGCGATGCTAGGCTCTCCGTTTCCGCGTTAACGGGAAGAGACGATTACGGCTGGGGCTGGCGTCCAGCGGCTATTAACCCCCCTCGTCCTCTGACGAACAGTCGACCCGGGCTACAACTACGTAAGGACCTCGACGGATTTTCAGACACCCTCTGACCCTACTACGCTATTACCTCAGAACGGCCCCCTGCGAAATTCTCGTGGAGATATTTTATCTTTACTACCCGCGACTCTCCGGTTCGCCGTACCGACAAGTTAAAACGGGCTTCGTGCCTGAACATAGGGTGTATTTCCTTTTGCTAAACACAGTTTGGTTAGAACGACGGATAAATGATGGAGGATATTCGTTCGAAATATTTTTCTTATTACTTTCTCAATTTACGGCAGAAACTTTGGGACTATAAGCGTGCATTTATGGTAAAAGAGAAGCGCTTTTACCAAACGTTGACGTGGACGAGGATAGCGAGTCTACGAAGTATCGTGGTGTCTCAAGGGATGTACTGCCCCAGTAGTGGGGATGCTTTCTGCACGTATAACGTAAAGAAACTTTGAACTTATATTGAAAAAATATCTTCCGCTTAGAATGTATTCGAATTTTCACAAAATCAGACAAGGTTCGCTACTATTACCTTTATCTTTCATGTTTGAGTAATTTTTATTAATATCACTCTCGTCGGTACAGTTAGATTTGATAGCAAATAATAGGCCAATCGTTCGAGCTTCGTAGCTCGTAAAAAATCGCGACTAATTCGCAAACGGTTATCTCGGAGAGTAAATTCGAATTACTCGGATCAGCGAGGCGGTATCCGTCGTTTCGTTCCGCGAGATTTCCCTTTGACGATTCGCGACGCGTCGCACTGCTCGGAAACGTCGGGCTAATTCCCTGCGTACCGCATTCTGTTACATTATAATGTGTTTCCGGTGCGGTGGCGGCGTTTGTTTCACGAAATGAAGATTTACTTGGGCCAAGTGAATTCGCGATCCGCGCCCGCGTCTCCAATTAAACGGTCTCACTCTCGGATGTCCTCCAATGGAAATTTCAAACCGCGTTCAAAGCCGTCGTGTGCCCAATTTCATCTAAGAGGAGGTTCATAGTTGTGAAATTACTATATTCATATTCTTCGATATAGAAATGGAAATAAGAATGTTTTAGGCCGAAACGGACGAGACATCGGTCTTATTTTTCAAATGGCAACTTTTTTAATGTACTCTAGAGTTATCAACTATAATTATCGTCGGTGATTTACTCACGAG
The DNA here is from genome assembly GCA_019453355.1 of Ceratina japonica. NCBI lineage: Eukaryota > Metazoa > Arthropoda > Insecta > Hymenoptera > Apidae > Ceratina > Ceratina japonica. Next base: position 15,426 of record SMSR01012865.1, read on the forward strand.
GAAGGCGCGATAACTTCTGATAAAAGACAATGGGACGACATTCGGTTAATCGAGCAGAACACGTAATTAGACAAATAGAATGGATTTACGGTCAGGCGAGTAGAAGAGGATAAGCGCGCGATTAACGCAGGAGAATGGGACAATAGAGAGTCGGACAATCAGAGAGTAACGTAATCCTTCATTGGACAAGCGATTCGAAGGCATGTTTTGTCAGACCGTCATACAAGCCGAACCAACAAAAACAGTCGTGAAGCAGCTAATGTTTTTTCGACTTCACTATAGTAAGAACTATTACAAGTACACTTCGTATCACCGTTGGATATCATAGTCTTCTAATAGTTATTCTAAATGGTTTCGAGGTAAATCAATGTAGTTTTTTAGAACTCACGGGGAGTTCGATAAGAATCTTTGACAAAGGAATCGATTGATAATGAGCGAGGGTAGAAAAGGTATCGCGTGGCGTTCATAAAATCACGTTCAGGAACATAGAGCACAACATATTTAGAGAACGGACATGGTAGTAGTGGTCGCGCGCGAGCCTTCGGTAAACAATTCTCGGTCGACCGACAGCTCTCATTTCCGGTTACGTGCCGTTGCCCGATTCGCGTGTCCATTGACATTTAAATCAAGCCGCATCATCCAAAAACAATGTCATTTATAACATTATTAGAATACGGTCACACATGTCTTTCGTTTAGAAAATAAAACGAATAGTTTTACAGTCCACAATAAAATAATTACACTGATTCATTTGAAAAATACCGATAAGATTATTTATCCATGGAATGAAAAATGTTGTAAACTGACGTTAAGTCGCATATTGAAAATTCCGGAACAAGGAAAGATCAACTCGTCTCGCGGAGCCATTCTTTCCGATTAATAACGCGGAAGGAATAAAACGTTGCGGAACAGGGCGGCGGCTGCGGGGGCGGCAGCGGGGAATCGTTCGCATGGTCCAGTTGAAGTGGCGCGCACAAAAGACGGAGAGAGGGTGGAGCAGTTCCTCTCTCGCGCGTGTTTGTGTGTTAATGCAGAAACGTTGCCGCATTTCCAGCGACGCGCTCCACCCCCGCGGCGAGTTAATGCGGCAACGAGCACGCCGGCCAAGACGAGACGTGTCAACCCGAGGGAATTTAGTATACCAATTTCGTTTCTGCGTTCGCGTCTACGTGCTACTATACGTGCGTGCGTTTTCTTGTTCCCGGGGAACTTCGTTAGAAACTCTTTGTGAGTCGTGAACGACGGTGATAGAGGATTAAAAGTACGAAGTTATAACGCACACACGGACGCAGGGCGGACACACACGCGCGAGTCTGCGAATAAGCGCGAGGTAGATATGGAATCGGTCGCCGGTTTCCGCCGAGGATCGAGGGTTTTCATCAAACAAATCGCCGAGGGGCTGTACTGTTCAATAGATAACCGTTCGAAAAGGGGAAGCGGGTGGAATCAAAGCGTATACGTACATACAGCTCGAGCGCGAGGAAAATGCCGAAGGAAAATGAGTGGGCTCGTGACGGGAATTGAAAAGCGTACGTACGGGGGATGAATGGCCAGAAAACCGGGCGTCGTCAAAGGGAACACACGTTGCTGCGTAATTACCAGCGCGAGACCCGGAAGGGGACGCGGAACCAATTTTCAGGCTTCGCGTTAATATAACGTGTTTTTACGTATTCGGTCTTTCGCGCGTCGTCACCAGGAGCCATCGTCGTCGGCTCGATTTCACGCTCGCGGCCGATCATTGGGTATGAAATGATAACAGAATCCGATTTACGATCGGGGACTATTTAATCTTTTTTCAACCCTCTTTTCTCGGTACGTAGTATAGGTACGTTTATGCTCGACGCATTTCTTTTTATACGTTTTAATCGTAGGAAAATCTTATACGGTTTTTCATACTTTGTACACATTCAATTTTCTTATGAGAAACTATAAAAAATCCGTAGTCCGGTGATACGATAAAAATAAATTAAAAGCAAACGCTGGGGAGCGAAGTAAAATAAAAGGTTCTGGCGGCAGTCAACGGCTTAGTGCGTGCGAGCGTTGTAAACCGCTCTAGTGGAAGCTCGTAACACGTGAAAGCAGCGTTCCTATCTCGGTTCGCAGCTCGATCTCCTGGGCGAGTAGTGCTCGAGGTTGTCCTTGCGAGAGAGAGTCAGGGACAAATTGACGAGAGGCTGACGTCTTGGCACGTGCGAGACTGAGCCGAAGGACGAAAATCTCTTTGGGGACCTCATGTACGTTTCCGGTACGGAGTGTTCCACCGGTAAATCCCTTGAAATTTTTATGCCGCGGAAATGAATTCGAGGAAAAACCAAGAAAAATGTTTGCCTCCAAGACAAATATACTCGGATGATGTAAAATAAATAAGGTGAAAGATAGTGGCGGTCGTAGAAATCGCGCCGTGGAAACGTGGATCGTCCCTTACGAACTGACAGCGTGATTTGGAAAAACCGTAGAACAAGAAAATCGAGAAAAGATATTTGTCATGGTTAAATGTACCAATTGAAAATTAAACGGTACGTCGGTACGAAATAATGAGAATCATCGTCGANCTTATACGGTTTTTCATACTTTGTACACATTCAATTTTCTTATGAGAAACTATAAAAAATCCGTAGTCCGGTGATACGATAAAAATAAATTAAAAGCAAACGCTGGGGAGCGAAGTAAAATAAAAGGTTCTGGCGGCAGTCAACGGCTTAGTGCGTGCGAGCGTTGTAAACCGCTCTAGTGGAAGCTCGTAACACGTGAAAGCAGCGTTCCTATCTCGGTTCGCAGCTCGATCTCCTGGGCGAGTAGTGCTCGAGGTTGTCCTTGCGAGAGAGAGTCAGGGACAAATTGACGAGAGGCTGACGTCTTGGCACGTGCGAGACTGAGCCGAAGGACGAAAATCTCTTTGGGGACCTCATGTACGTTTCCGGTACGGAGTGTTCCACCGGTAAATCCCTTGAAATTTTTATGCCGCGGAAATGAATTCGAGGAAAAACCAAGAAAAATGTTTGCCTCCAAGACAAATATACTCGGATGATGTAAAATAAATAAGGTGAAAGATAGTGGCGGTCGTAGAAATCGCGCCGTGGAAACGTGGATCGTCCCTTACGAACTGACAGCGTGATTTGGAAAAACCGTAGAACAAGAAAATCGAGAAAAGATATTTGTCATGGTTAAATGTACCAATTGAAAATTAAACGGTACGTCGGTACGAAATAATGAGAATCATCGTCGAGTAACACAAGGCTAGGAGAGTAGATCAGCCATAAGTCAGACACACGAATTTCTTTCGGCACGAGAGATTCCGGTTAGCGTTGATTGAAATTGAAATATCTGTGGGGAAAAAGGATCGCGGAGAGAAACTTATTACGAAGATTGAACGGCTGGGAGGAAGCAAAACAAAAGATAAAATTCATTCCTGGCGACGTTACAAATCCGTGAAATCCAGGTTCTGGCACCGGTTCCGTCGTAGTAGGAGGAAATTATAGCGGCTTGCGTAGCAACGGATATTTCTACATCTTTTAAAATCCCGCAGGATCGAGGAAATATAAGCGCGGTACGTGTGTACACGTGTGTACATACGTAACAAGAAAGATCGTTGAATGATTCAGAAGAAATCCTCTGTGGACGACTTTCCGATAGGCAGGAAACACAGAAGAGAGAAATACTTTCTACGACGTGACAGTTTGTTCCTCGTTTCATACCGATATTTGTCATCTCTCGACCCGATGATAAAGCGAACTACGAAAATTATTCGCACGATATATTACGCAGTCATTGTTTTTCTCTGACGCGATATAAAACTGGCATAAAAAACGGGACAAATCATTTTTTCACCGCAGAGATTTCGCGGAGGAATTAAATCCGTGCGATTAGTTAAGAGATTGGCTACTACTGTCAACAATAATCTGGACCGTCTGGTTCGTGCACGAAAATTGTCGGTTCAGGCTTCGTCTAAATAGCGGGTACTGCGAAGACGGAAGGAAACGATCTTTTGGACGATTATATTTCTCTCGGCTCGGCTTTTCTTCGTTTTACGAGGGCGGTAAAACTAGTGGCCATCAGAGAAATCATTTGACCCTTCGCGCGGCTACTCGTAAAAGTTCTATTCTCGGCGGTTTTTCTGCGAGGGAGAGAGCTATCCCGCGCTTATCGCGAGCGAAGTTTAACGGTGTCGCCGGGCTAATAATTCCCGGGCGACTGTTTAGAAGAACAATATTGGCAATATTGTGTACTCGTAAAACCGGACTCGGCTTGAGGGAAGCGTTTATGAGCCGACATTATTAACATTATCAGCAATATCGCGCGGATTTTCTCGAGTGTGAATCATGTCCCCGACGTAAAGTAGAGATTGGAATTGTGTGACCAAGATTTATAACATGTAGCGAATGAGAACTATTTTATTTATTTATTTATTTATTTATTCCGTTTTACCCCTTTTTCCTTGGGGAAGGCAGCAAGCTCCTAGAGCTAGTCTGTATAGCCCGTGAGGGTCGATGCATTCGGAACACGTTCCCATTGGCTATCTAATTTTTTAGTCACCGAATTTGAACACTTCCACACCTCCCGCTCGACTTCCGACACCGAACGCGGTCAAGAACTATTTTAGCAATATTCTCTGACGATCGTATACTATTCAATCAAGTTCATTTCAAGAGTTCTGCATGCAATGGGAAACGAATTCAAATGAAACTACAACATATTGTGTTGGATGTTTGAGGAGTCGCAGGCACGTTCAACGTTTGAAAAGTCGTCCCTCTTCGCCGACAAAACGGAAATCTCGATATGCAGATTAGTGTGAAACGCGGAGAAGCGAGAACTCGACCAAATCGGAGTGCAGACTCCGGTTTTCCGCCTGGTCTCTCCATCCATCGTGGAATATTCAATTGTTCGACCCTCGCTTGGCCAAACCAGGTCCTCTTTCACCCTCCCAGCTAAAAGCCACTCTTTCTTTCCACCGTTCTTCGTACCTCGCTTCGAATGTCGAGTGCCCTCCCAGCTTTTTATTTGAAACCCTTCGAAGCGAACTCGAGTCGACGACTCGCTCGCCGCCTAAATCTGATGCGAGTCAGTGTGTCTACGTTACTTTGTGGATAGTCGAGAGGATTATTGACGACGATTCCAAGTGTTACCGATTCATATTTCAATAAGCTTTGCGCTTATGAACTTCTATAATTCTATATAATTGTAATAATAACTGATACAACAGAAATTATCATTTGTATTTGAGTATTTCATAAAATCATTTTCCGAGTATCGATAATGACATCAATAAATAAGGATTATTTCGAATCCTACTTCGCGTTGATTTATACCCGGTACAGTTACTTTGGCGATTAAAATTATGCGTGTATGTACTGTAACGCCGGGAATGGATTAAAATTCGCAGCCGCACCTGGCTCTCGCAGTCGCGCTATGAAATTGTCAAAAATATGCAAACGGCGCAAGTTCTCGAAGAGGTCTACAGTCACGGAATTAGAAGGAACGACCCTCTCTCTCTTCTTCGGCCGAAGGAGCCCAGTTTCTCGACCTTGCGCAGATTCATAACGACGATTATGAAAAAGAAAGTTGCCGTTCCTACCGACGAATTTTTCTCATCGCGCACCTGATTTACATACATTACGCATTCAGGTGTAACCTTTCTCATTTCGCATTCTCTCGCCTTTCATTCGCAACTTCGGCCGCAATTCATCTTCCGCCATTAACCGCCTCCGTGACTGCGATACCATTACTCGTTGCCGATTCACCAGCTGTACAACATTGTTTCACTGTAATTTTCCAATATTTTCTTTCATACCTCGCGCACCAACTTCATCAATTTCTCAGTCGATCGCCTTATTTTATCTAGCACGCAGTTCGCGAAGTTTTAACGTTCCGATCGTCCTGTCTCAAGCCCGTGAATATCGATCGCTCAAAATTTAAAAGGAACTACTTAATCTCGTCTTTTGTTATCTTTTTCCGTCATGAAAGTAGTCTGAAACAATTGAAAATAGTTTGCATATCGAACCCTCGGCTTGAACTTTATCTATCTTGGCAAGACGAGTCTCGGCGAGTCGAAGTATCGTATAAAACTCAAGTAGTTTCTGCGTAGAATTGGAAAATGTTATGTCTTATGAGACTACGTGATTCCGCGAGACTGCATTAAGTCCGACTCGCGGGGACGAACGAACGAAATCAAAGTGTCTCCGCGAAGCGAGTTCGATAAATCCGGCTAGTGAACGCGAATATAACTGCGATAGAGGCGAGGAGCTACGCATTTACGCAGCCATTTACATTTTGTCATCAATATTCATGACCCTGTATGTCCCCTGATTACATTTTCAAAGCTCAAATGTCCACGGGCCGATGAATATTTAAACGAAATTTCGCCCGTTACTCACTCATCGATTTCGGAAAAATATTTTCTCTTTCCTTTTTACAACATAATTACTGCTCTGTAAACGGGGCTCGATTTTATTCGTATTCAATTGAAAGATATCGATTACTTGTAACGAATCTGATCAAATGGCCATTAGTCTTGGCTGAAATCACGCTCCCCGTAATCTAAAGTAATTTGTATATACATATATATACATATATCCTCATATTTATCATTGTGAATAAGGAAGTGTATCATTGCACACTACAGTGCTTGAACGAATGAATGGCATTTAATTTAATTAATTTACATACGAGGGGATGTTACGGAACGGTGATACGACACGTATTTCGACGTGCTATTAGTTTTTGCAATTTTCCGTAATATCAAACGTGTTTGGAGAAGAAAATTTCTCAATATTAGCCGCGCTTAATAACCAGCCAGATTGCGCGCTGTATTCGCGGAACGAGTTCTCACCGTCGGTGATTTTGCCGACCCAGCACTTTTACTGGGAGAATTTCACTGCACGAGTGGTGGCGGTCGTGAAACGCTAGTCCAAGCTTTTGAAATTAGCGTGCCTATAAGATGCAAACGATGAATTACAGCGGAACTGGAGATGCGTCGGGGTTTGGAACGGATGTTGGCTGGCTCGTAAAGGGGATGGATCTGGTTGCCTCGTATTTTGTTCAGGTATATTGGACAAACAGTTTATGATCTCACGTGCACGGTTCAGTTTCCGCAAATAAATAACTGCTAAACCAGTGCTTTGCGTTTGATATTTTGTTTGTAAATCGGAGAGAAAAATTGAGGAAAACGCAGTGCAGGAAAGAATATGCTCGCACGTTATTCATGTTGATGGAAACAACATAAGAATATTTTTGTAATGCATACGACGTTAAATCATGGCTACTGAATAATTCGAGTAAAGAATGATCGGGGTTCGTTATAAAAGAAAAGACCGAGTGATCGTAAGACTGTGATTCGAAAAGGCTTGGGAAATCAGCCGGGACGCTGTAATAAAAGTAGATATTATTCGTCTTGAATAAAATTTTATCGCAAGAGCTGCTGATGAATCTGCAGTGAAGAAATTCAACCCCTGGGAACGTCCCTTTAATTGAGGTCAACTTTGAGCTCGCCGGAGATCGAGCCATCTGGCTAATTTTCTTCACTAGCTTCGATTGGACGAATTCATTTGAGACCACTTCGTCAAACACTCCAAAGCCTCTAACATATTTCAATCAAAACGTCACATTGTATGGCGTTTTGAGCAGGTAGAATAATTTTTTTATTCAAACGCAGTAATGGAAATTCGTTACACAAACTCTGACGTAATCATACGCGAGCGTCGAGTGACTTCTCGATTTTTTATCCGATATTTTGTCGATGCGCTTTGATANGGCAGTAATAGAAATTCGTTACACAACTCTGACGTAATTATACGCGCGCAAGCGCCGAGTGACTTCTCGATTTTTTATCCGATATTTTGTCGATGCGCTTTGATAAAATAATTGTTGCCGCCGTAATTTGTTCGTAGTCGTTAGATAAGGAAGATAGTTGGCTTGGTTGCCAGGAAAATTCATGCGATTCCTTTTGTGCACACGATGGCCGAAATGGCTCGTCCGTGTTTCGGGCGACCCGTGAATTCTTTTATCACCCCCCGCGACTACAATGAAACATTAAAAGCGGCGACCGTGCTTTCTGCGAACGATAAATTCTGGCGACGTGCCTGGTATCCGTATAGTATTCAGTTTCTATCCGTCCTTTTACTGAAGAGCAATCAACAGTTTTTCAATACCGAAAATATATTGCCGAAGTTTAAATGTACGGGTCCGGTCATAATAAAATTACGAATAAGAACGAACGAACGAATTGCCCGAAGCAGCGCGTGCAAACGCTTCAATCCGCGAGAGAGTCATGGGAAACGAGATAAAAGTATTTTGCCGTTCGGTACCTCGATCGTATCCGATGTACCCGGAATTAATTCCAAGGTTCTCGCACAATTAATTGAAAGTCAATAGGGGACTGAAAAAGTGCAGTAATTGCAAAGGAACAACGAGGAGCGGTCGGTTCGAGAGCCGCGTCGCATGGAAGATCAATCGACCGGTTCCATTGTGTGCGGCCACACAACAGCTTCGCGGACGCGAGAAATATCTATGTAAAGTAATATTTTATTAACCGCGCGTGCTGGACGTGCGCTCGATTGTCACTTAGCGACGATTCGTTTAACGCACAGTTTCAAAGAGAGGATGTAACCACACGTATCCACTCTAGCATCTCTGACAAGGATCATTGGAGAATTGATATACACCCTGAGCGACAATAAATGCTAATTCGTGTAGAGAGCGAAACATTATCGTCCATCAAACATAGCAATTAAAGAGCTTAAATAATACAATAATACTGTTCCTCTTTATGTAATAATCAATTCGTTCATTTCCAATTAGTCTGCTTTATTCGGTATTAAAATTAGGAAATGAAAAATGTTGAATTAAGGCGAGATCCACAAGTGCGTTAATCGTCGAATTTTGTCGAGTATCGTGCAATAGCGACAGAATAGGAGTTTCGGCGAAGATAAGCGCCTAGGGAAGAAACGACTGGTTTTACGACTCGATCCGAAATATCAGAGCTCGAGCACGAGCGTTAGGTCTCGGCTCGTCCTTAGACAGAACCCTGATATCCGGCGTGAGGGTCCTAAAGATAAAGAGCACCCGACAACGATTGTCGGAGACGTTTATAGCCGACGTATAAATTTCTTACCTCCCTTTCGGAGCGAAACAACAGTTTCCTTAACTGCAATTGTTTATGTAATAGAAAATATGTATTTACTCTTCTCATCCACTCGAAGTATCTCTTAAAGAATAATTATTTAGTGAAATCATTCTTGATTCGCTCGCATTTAGTTACACAAGTATAATAAAGTGTTAAACATTCGGATGACATATTGTCGTTAAATAAGATTATTTCATTGAAAAAGGCCTACACGCTTCAATCTTCTAGAAAAATCGTCGAATTTTAAATGCAGATGTTTCATAAAAAGATTTGGTTAAAAAGGTTTGAGGTTGTTGAAACGCAACTGTGCAGAATTCGTTTTGGGGGCAGAAAATGGTTTCTCAGGAGCGGCGGCCGGGTTGATGGAACGAGGCACAATCAACACGGGGATCGACGTCCCTTCCGTCGATTCCCGGAAGGACGTGGCAGAGAACGCGGAGGAGTCACCGAAGGGTGGCCCCCGAGGGCGAATCTGACTTGCAAAGACGGCTGATTCCGTGACGGTGTTGCGTCGAGGGAGCGAACGCGATTGGCCAGCCCAGACCCTCCTAACAGTTCTATTTACCTTCAACGATCCGGCCCATCTATTTTCGAGTTTGAACGCCCTATTTATCTTCCGAATTCGAGTACCCCCCCATTTAGTCACGGAGCTTGATTAAATATCGCGAGTGCGTCAAAGATTTACCGCCCCCCTACAAACCGGACGTATTGTCAATTTTTTTTGTTTAAACGTTTCTCTGTTTGCTTATTGCTTTACAAATTCCATTTGGAGTTTAACTCTTGTAGTCCATTTAAAGTTTAGATTGCAATCCGAATTCGTCCGAAATTCTCAAGAAAAGTTAAAAAATCCGAAATCTTCAAACATATTTCCTCCTGTCGGTGATTTTCCTTGACTCGGTCCAAACTAGGTATGTAACATGTCAAGCGAACAGTTTTACGACAAGTTTCGACTCGATCTTGGCGAAACTTTCAAATCGTATCCAACTTCGAGTCGGGCGAATTAACTGAAACTCATGGTTAATTGTTCGCGGAACTGTTAGAACAGAAATTATAGCTTGAATCATCGTTTGAACGAGAAGTTATTGGAACGGGTTTAGATAAAGGACGTTAACAGGGCGCGGACGACGCGGCACGGGAGGCTGAAGTGTTCGATTTTTAATTAGCAGTTGACGCGTGGCCAGAGCCAGCGGTCGAATATTCATCGGTGTAACTGGCTGGCGGTGGAAGTTTCGGCACAACGCATTAATATGCTAATTATTATCTCGTTAAGGGTGCGGGGACGAAGTCGCGGCCGCGGCCCGGAGTTATCTAATTAATATCCGCGAATTCGGGCCCGGGTGGAAAGTCGATGCTGCGTGCTGGACGCTAATGCAAAAGTTAATTACCATCCCCTTTCCTCCATTGCGTTTCGCCGCTCGTTTAAATAATTCATCTAGTTTTAGTTTCGGCTTGTTTCTAGAGAGGAACCAGCAACGTTGTCGAGGCCATGAATTTAGAATCTATCGAAAATTTAGATCATGGTCAAAGTATGATTTCAATACCTCAATTTATTGTGTGTGGGTGTGCGAAAGGTTTTAGGAATTTAATAATACCCCGTAAATATTCTACAATGTTTCATGATTAGTATTTGAGCTTTTCAAAATCTTCTCTATATTTTAGTGTAGATTAAAATTCTCCATCTACTTAAATAGTATATCGTGTATTATTCTACTTTCATATACATATTTTAAAATCCTGCCCGAATGAAAGATATCACAGCTGATCACAGTATCACGTATATCATATACTTCGTCAATTGTCCTCGAATTCTATACAACAATTTTTAGTTAGTCCGGTGTCACTGCACACCGGGAAAATGCAGCGCGAAATCAAACTTAATGGATACTCGAGCTCTTATCTATTTCACCCTCGAATGAAGAGCTATTGAAAGCATTGTGTACAAGCTGCAACGCGAAACCACTGTTTCTCCCTGTCGTTGATTCCGATCGTAGTGTCGCGTTCTCGGCGACAAGTTTTGTTGTTCTCCGTATTCAATTATCGCAACAGAAGCATAGTATAAAAAAGAACAGTAGGCTCGCTCACGGTGTCGGCTACTATGATCTCGCGACCAATAGATTTGCCGTGTTGTCAGAACATGATTTATCTGAGGCATTTATCGAAATTTTTAGGGAGTAAAATTTCTATTTTTCCGACATTTTTTGAAATCGTCTGCTATCCATAATTTTATACAATTTCACGGATTTGTAAAGTTGTAACATAGTTCAATTTTGTTGAAATTATCCATGCAGAACATTTGTGCACGAATTATTTAATTCTCTACGTTAATTTTCGCTGTCCAAACTTTCTCGACATTACATTCTTTGACTATAACAAGTTAATCAATAGTCTTTTTCGTTGTACCTGGAAATTCTGAGTGAGGAGCAACCACCATTCAATCAGACGGTCCAGGTGAGTGAAGGATCGATGTTTCTGATACTCGACGCATCGTCTTCCAGGTGAGGGGGTACCCGTTCTGTTTCCATAGAAACCGGACTTGCTCCGGTTTTACCGTAGGTCAGGGCCAACTGGCATCTACGTTCTTTCCTTAGCTTCCCGTCTCGTGGATATCGTATAACAGGTGTGTGTTTACTTTTCTTTCCGCGCTCTATCTGCCCCCGCTTACCGATCAAATTTCAATCAATTTCTAATCGCGCGAACCTAAGTGATTTCCCCTGCGATAACGGCACCGTCGATTTATGGACGTGGATGAGAAATCTTATGAGAAATCGAACAATTTTCCAGCGAGTCAAATTGGAATTTTAATCATTCCCACAGTCGCAAATAATAACCGTAATACGTAATTCGACTTCCGACTCTCATGTGAAAAAATAGTATGAAATGAATTTAGAGAACGGGTAGGAAGGAAGCGGAGGGTCAAGAATACAAGGGAAAAAGCGAGCAGAACGAAAGGCAGCGGACGACAGGATCTATTTCGGATGCGTTGCGTGCCAGAAACGCCGTGGACCGAGGCGCGAACCCGTTGGACCCATTGCCGTGCGAATTCGAACGTTCGGAATTCGCACTGGTATTTCGCAATCGGGTGGGGAAACGGAAGGAAACTTTGCGGAAACTTCGTCGTCGAACCGGCCGATTTATCTTAAAGAAAAGTTGGACCAGTTCGATTTTTGTCAATTAATCGGAAGGTATAGGATCGGGGGAAGCGTAGCGGAGGTAGAAGCGTGACATTTCAATTCGTTAATTGCAGAATTCCAATTACGAGCTTGAATATTTTGCTAATTATTTGCTTGCGCATGAACTGCTTCCATTGTTTTTAGTTAATTACAATTTGCAATTAGTTTCGCCTTTGTTATTCTTTAATACTGGGGGATGTTTTAAATTAGGGGGAATAATTTAATGTCGCTAGTAATTTTTAATAAGCGCGTGCCCGATAAAGTATCTCGGAGGGTAAGTTTTGAGACCCGCTGAAAATTCATTCTTCATTAGCCTTGCAACTTCGATCCCGGGATAATCTCGTTACAATTTTCGTCGGGGTCAGAACGAGATGTGGGTCAGAGCATCTAGAAGCCGGTTCTTCCTTCTCTCNGAACGCAAGTGTTTAAAAGAAGGTTGTGTAAAAAATTACCTGGTAATAATAGTTATTGCCAAAGTAGAAGAAAACGAGGTAACTTAATTTGTAGTTTCATGAATTCTCTTAACAAGNAATTACGAGCTTGAATATTTTGCTAATTATTTGCTTGCGCATGAACTGCTTCCATTGTTTTTAGTTAATTACAATTTGCAATTAGTTTCGCCTTTGTTATTCTTTAATACTGGGGGATGTTTTAAATTAGGGGGAATAATTTAATGTCGCTAGTAATTTTTAATAAGCGCGTGCCCGATAAAGTATCTCGGAGGGTAAGTTTTGAGACCCGCTGAAAATTCATTCTTCATTAGCCTTGCAACTTCGATCCCGGGATAATCTCGTTACAATTTTCGTCGGGGTCAGAACGAGATGTGGGTCAGAGCATCCAGAAGCCGGTTCTTCCTTCTCTCTCCCTCCCTTATTCGCCTCGTTTTATCGCGTCTCCCGTAAGTCTGGTTGTGCCAAACGGCGAAAATTCCGTCGACGACCATAACCGGAGCGCTATAAGTTCGTTGAACTCCACGGTGGTTATACACCGGCGGCGAAAAAAGGAGGTATTTTACCCGCGGTTACCCAGCGATCCTGCTATAAAGCAACTTTCTCGGACTTATATTAGCTACGGCTATTTGTCGACCCGCATTTCGCGAAAACTTTCCTACGACCGCGCCGCGTTTTCCCGGTCACGCCATTTTTTTTTGCGGTCCCGCAAACTTTGGATCGACGAGTTTGGTCGAAAACAATTAGACGCCGGCCCCGGAATAATCAAGCGCCGTCGACCAATTCAATTTAAACAGCTAGTTTGATGTTTTTGATCCATTAGTGGCGATCTTCCACTCTCACTGTACGAATTAATTCAGTGAATCGCATTTCCACGTTCTCGTACGTGAGCCTTTCACGAGAATAATCTTCGGGCTTTTGTTCAATAAATTTGCGGATTATTCGTAGAAATATCGAAGAACGCTAATTCAGATATAATTCGGCAAACCCTCGGTGCGTAATACCGCCTGTATTTGAGCGAGGGAAATTTTGTTGCGGCGGCAAAAGAATTAAATTAAAACGTCAGACGAAGAACATAAAATTGTTCATTAGCATTTTCTTCGTGATTCTCTGTACCTTTTCCTTATAATGATGGTCTACTTCCAGCTTCGAATTCTATATTTACAATTTCGCTTTCGTCGTCAGCTTGGCACAAAGGAAAGCGAAATACGAGACGCAATTAATGGACGGGGAGAAGCGTCGCAGTAATTTCTTCCATCCCAGCTTCTCTCCGCGACTAATTTCTACCTCTTCCTCTGAAAAGGGACACCGACGACGTACCGGTCACGGTTTATCCGAGGAAACCGGGGATGGACGAAATCGAGCGACGGCTGCGACGGCGACACAGGCGGGGACGAAGAGTAAGAGAGAGAGAGAAAGAGAGACGAGTGTTTATTCAGTCACGGGTACAGAACCATCCGGTTCGCTTCGGGAACCGGGCGGAGAAACAAACTCGAATGGATATGTCCGGAGTTGAAAATTGTTTTTCCCGACGCGAAACGTGAGTTTTAATTTTACGTCCAGTGACCCGAGGCGCGAAATCGACTGCTCTTCGCGGCGTCCTCCGATCTTTCCGTAGAAATTTCCTCTCACCATTTTCCATTTCTTCCACCGACGACGGTCCGCCGCGCCGTTTCTTCTCGTCCTCGCCATTTGTAACCGACGCGACGCGCCGCCCAGGTGAAAATTGTGACGGTGAAAAATGTATATAAGTTGAGAAGCGAGTTTTCCCATCAAGAGAAGTAGAACTTTAACGGAGAACTGATGTTAATGAAGCTTCATCGGAGACGCTGTTGCGAACTTCTCGCTGATTGGAAAATACCGGTGAGATTTATCGCCTTCGCGATTCACGCTGCCGCTGGCGGAACCGGCTTCCGAAAAGAGCTTATCGATTTTTGAATATTACACACCTACGCCTCCCGATTAGTATTTTAATTAGGAATTTCCGATTGGTTCATTGATCATCGAAGCTGCGCTCGAGGCGTACGAAATTCCTGTCGAAATTTAATCCTGCCGTCCTTCGTTTTCGGCCTTCCTTTCGATAATCGATTGATTTCGTATCACGGGCACGCTCGAACCGAATCGCGCAAAAATCTGCATAAATTTAGCGACGCCCGCAACGCATTTACGACGTTGCAATTCGTGGTAAATACGAAATTTGACGAGGGGGAGGAAAACCCGAGGCGACGCCGGTGCTATCCGAAGACGAGTCTCGTTCGAAACGACTCTCTGTACTTTATCTCTGTTTTACTCTTCGTTTCTTGTCTCCGCGTCGCGAGTAAATAACCCGTTACAACCCCGGGGAGAATCGGGCCGAATCACATTGAAATTCGTCGCATTTGCAGACTCAATCACGGAGGCTACGGGTGTCCCGGAACTTCCGGCCGTAACTTGTCGAAGCCGTGTCGCCCTGCGATCGACTTCATCGAATTCTCCTGTTCCGGGCCACATTTTCGCGCTCTCGAATTACTAAATCGCTATTGCCGTTAAACTTTTTAACTCGTCGCCGAATTTCCCGTCGTCGAACTTCTATGACGTAAAAATATTATTCGAACCGAAAACTATAATTGTTTTTTTATTAGGAATCGTTTGGTCCAGAGATTTCAATCGAGAACACAATTTTCTGTCGCTAACGATAATTTGTAATTTCCACAGACGTTGAAATTACGTTGAATATTTTTGTTTCCCCTTCGGTCGGTTTTCACCTGACGTCGAGCGATGCAAAATTGTTCGCCGGTTTTCAGAATAGAACACACGGCTACGGAAATATTGATGGCCGGCCGCTGCCAAGAGTGTCACGGCTAAACAGTGAGATGTCCGAAGGCGAGCAAATTTTTTTTTTTTTCAGTTTCTTTTCTGGTAGGAGTTTAAATTCTGAATTCCGTGGCGCGCGTCTACCTACTATATTCTCTATGTTGTGCACGGCGTCCGATTCGCGCGCCAGTTCACTTTGACAGAGACAAATTGGCTCGCGTATATACATATAGTATATACTTATATTTAGCAAAACTACTCGGTCTTTTTTTGGAAACCTCTCATGAACCGTTGACGAACGCTGGATTGGACGCCAACTGTGTTTTAATTAGAAATGATGAAATTTTTTTCACAATAATTCGTAGCAGCGGTGGAAGCTAAATTGAGCGCGCAGTTTAATAATTGAATTTAACCGAGGTTTAATCTACACGTTTCTTGTTCAAAACGAATATCCCGAGGTTTCCTCGCGTGTTAATGAAACGAACAAAAAAACAAATGGTATAGCAATTATGCTCCATCTCTTCTGTCTGAATGTTTAATACCTTAAAACATGCGTTTAACTTCATCCAATCAACTCGAAAGCTGCAAGCTGTTGTAGCCCGGCTACCTCGTTACGGTTTCGAGGCGTGATCAATCAAAGCGCCTGACGTTCTATCATACACAAACTCCCTCGAACACTTCGTAAAGTGTCTCGCCTCCTTCGGTTTCCCTCCTCTCCCTCGTTCCACACCTTCCAATCGCGTCATTACGTTTGAACTATCGCAAGGTAATCTAGTTTTTCAATAATTACCTAACGGCAATTTAAACGAATCGTCCGTTGATCGTCGAGAAAATATTGGACCGTTTTTCCGACTGGCTCGCAAATAGAGACGACCGCGACGAAACGACGCGGCGCGTCTCTCGAAGGGTTGCGATTCTAATAGCTTTTATCAGAGCACTACCTGCTGGTCGCCAAAGATAGAATCCGATTTGCATAAATACGCGCGCCGTTCTCTTTCTTCCCGGCTAAAACTCGCCAATTAGTCGCGTTACGGCACCAGCTGGCCGCTGCCGATTTCGCACTACGTCGTGACTAATCGAACGCCTCGTGCAAATTCCGCGACGAATGTTCCATTTGTTATAGATAATTGTTCAGAACCGTAACTGCCAATTTCGTTTTGATAAAATTTCATTTTAAGAGAGAAGTGAATATTCGCGATATCAGTCCTGCTTGTGTAATTAAAAAAACAAACTCTTCGTCTACTGTTGTATATTTAGTGAACGCAAGTGTTTAAAAGAAGGTTGTGTAAAAAATTACGTGGTAATAATAGTTACTGCCAAAGTAGAAGAAAACGAGGTAACTTAATTTGTAGTTTCATGAGTTCTCTTAACAAGTAGTAAATACCATTTTTGTGGAATTACACATTTTTCTGCGTTTTTCTTTTTACTCTTCTGCCATTATAATTTTCACTGGATTTTAAAAGATTCTTTTATTTTTGAAACATTTGTTATTACGACATAAATGCAAAACGCGGCGTCCCTTCGCAATTTATACTGCTTTTCAGCCCTTTAACTGTGAATTATACGAAAATTGGGTTTGATTTATGTGAACTTGGAAGTCCATTTTGGACTCTCTTGATTTAATCGTGAATACAAATGTCGGCGGAAGTTCATAGAATTAGACTACCAAATGCTAGCGTTGAAGATCAATGAGAGAATATAGAGTCGAAAGGATTTCTCATGAAAATGATATTGTTTCATTCTTTCCTACGTGGTTCCAAGTTTTATTGTAGTATAAAAATGATAACTTTTTGTTCCTCAAGATTTAAAAATCCAATCTACTGAATTTGTAAAATGATTGTCGATATTCGCTTTAATATTTATATTCTGTAGATGCGTTCGTGACACGTTGAGTACAAAATTTTTCATCGGCAAATAAAGCCACCGATATTTAGTGGAAACCAATGAGAACGAGGATTTTAAAGAAAAAGCCTTCTAAAGCTCGTGGAAGCATAAATCACAATAAGCTGTAGAAATAATCGTAAAAAAATTCTCAATTTCCTTTATCGGCGAACCTCGGCGGACAATCATCTAAAAAAAGGAGAGCCGCGCGTTTCCCGATAACAGAAAATGGAAACAATGGGGGGAAGCAACGACGACGAATCGGAGAAACCGGGATGCGGAACGAAGTCTGAAGCTCTTAGGCGAGCAAACAATGGGACGCTGCGAGTCGGGGCTCGTTAATTGCGCATGATTAAGGAATAAAATGTAATTAGGGGAATCGAGAAACAGTCGACAGCTAATGGTCGCCCTTCTTGCCCCGTTTTTTCCATTCTCTTGCTCGAAATCCCTCCCCGGCAAAAAGCGCAAACGCTCTCTCATCTACGTAATGCAATGGCAAACTTCGCGGCCACGATCTCGAGAGCCACCCTTGTTTTTGACTACGGCAAACGGTGGGTATTTTTGTCCGAAGTTCTCCGCTGATGGAGGATGTCCTTTTGCCGCGGCGAAACTTCACGGCGGGGCTAGCACGAAATCGAGGAGGGGTTAAAGGGAAACACGCGATGAAGCGGAAAAACGAAGTTTCGTTGCGGCGGAAGTTGGCTCCCGTTTGCCGAAATAGTAATTGCGAGGGAGAGGGATCAGGGTATCGCGCGAGAGAGGATAGTCGAAAACAAAGTTACAACTTTACTCCGGTGGTAATGACCAGAAGAATTGTATACCCGCTAATGACCCCGAGTGGGTCAAAAGATTTCGGCTAGTTCAAATATTTTTGATCGCGGAAGTTGGGAGTCAATTTATGCAAAGTCGGATAGGGTAAAGTGTGGTTTACCAAAGGAGAAAGTCCGGCGCGGCGAGGTCGGGAAATTTTCTGGGAAAAGTTTCCGTCAGCAGGGACCGTGACAATGTTACCAAGCTCTTCCCCCCGAACTTGGAGATTGGCAAACTGAAAATTGAAATTTTGTTTTCGTTGAAAGCAGTATTCCGTTCAAATTATACTCTCGACGTTACGTTTGTTCCGTTATAAAAACTTCTGACTACAGAAATTATTTGAATATATGTCTCAGTGCTAATATAGGTATCTCAATTTCGTAAACGAAATTCTCGTGGCACGCCGCTCCATTTATTCGACTCTACTTCTATAGTACACGTGTTCATTCTTATTCGCACTCGACTTAAATCCCGAAGTTAAATCAAGTAGCGAGGCTTTGAACCGGCGGTCGCCGTTTCAAAGCGGTTGTGGCCAAAGTCTGTGAATAGACGCGGCCAAACTGTGTACGACGGTATTATTAGATGGCACGTGATGGCGAATGCGATCTTGGTTATTAATATCGGCACCGCGGGATCCGCTTAATCGCTGTCGACAAAGGTAAACAACGCTCGAAACGCATTCGCATGCATAATTAATCCACTGGCGATTCGATATCGCGGAATTATGCATGAAGCTACTTCGCCTTTTGCCCAGGCATTATGCGAGATGAACCGCAGCGCTCGGTTGCCGCATTTCAGAAAAGATTGAGTCCTCTCTCTCTCGTCCCGTATATCAATCGGAATTGGGTAAAACGACGAGCGCGCAGTTCCCGCACCGGTTCATTATCCCGGAACCGGATCACGAAACAAGGATGCCCGTTTCACGGTAAAAAAAACTCCCGATGGGAAATCGTAAAGCTTATGCTATCCAATATCCTGGACGCATACGCATTCAGCGACGCATTACTCCCGCGCTGTATAGTGGATCAATCGGGTTCGATCACGGAAGCTGATTTATCGGGACGAAATTTTGAGATCATTGACGGATCGTCCGTCTGCGGCGATGTAACATTGATGGGTAGACGGTAAACCGGTCTGATCCGAGATCGAAGTAATCCTGCGGGAAGCATTTCGAGGGCGGCCGGTATTATCTGGAGTGAAAATGGTGGAATCTGTCAAGCACGTCGACCTTCGGTAAACCCTTTGCGCCGCCAGTCCTACCTCCGAACCAGACGTTTTCCCATTTTCTTAAGTGAAAACTCTGAGCCGTGCGCGAGCAAAAGTAAATTTTACACTCTTTCATTTGGACTTACATTAATCATCCTTGCTGAATGGGAAACATTTGTATCTGTTCAATGATCAAATCAATAATCGAATTAATAAATTTCGTCATTTATAGTAACATTCGTAATTAGTATTGAAATTCAATGGCGCAAGTCTCACTGCGAATGTGAATCACTCGATCGACTCATCGGTAGTAAAATCCAATCCTATCTCGTCCATTAGTCGCTTTGAATATTCATTTTGGTGATGAACAATCTACGCTTCTTATCCGGGACATTCAAAGTCTACATTTATTAATTCCATTTAAAAAAAACGATAGCTTCGTTATTTGAATCATTTTCATTCGCTCTAGACAGAAGTTGAAAAACGCTACTCACTTCTTTTGATAACGAGTGACAAAATATCGGACGTTAAACCGGTTGCATTGTCGACGCGATAACGAACCATGTAAATCTGAGCAACTTCCTTGTCAGTGTCCGTCGTGATTGGAAAACTCGTCGGAGCCGCGTCTTTGTCTAACCTGGGCGCATAATGAAGCGGCGTATCACAGAGGAAACGGACGAGCACAAACGAATCGATGTATACGTCGCGTCCCACGCGTATATCCTCGCTTCGCGCGCGATTCGTTCGCCAGCGAGAGCCAGCAGGGAATCTTTGTAAAATTAAAATGCACACCGGGTTGGATTCTGTCTGCGTATCGGAGCTACGAAAACCGGCTGCATTCTTTGTGCGGAATTACTCACAGGAAAATAGTTTACCACTTTCAGGTAGAAACAGAGGAATTTTCTCACTGTAGATAAGAAGCTTTCTCGTGTTCGATGGACTAGATCTATCCTCCCTTCAATTCCAGTGTTCTTTTCGGTTCAATGTAACAAGATCGAATTTAGTCTAATAATATCAAATAGCATTCGTTCGCATCATATTTTCGTATCATGTCAAGGTTTCGGAAAACGGAAGTACAATAGTTGTCTGTTCATAATGACGCATTAGCTATATGATACGCGCCTTGAAAGAGCATTTCTTATAAATTTTGTCGAATCGGGTAAAGTATCTCCCGAATTGACAGGCAATAGAAGTTTCGGTGGTCTCAGGACGGTGCATCGTGTTAATGTCAAAATTTTGCGGTGTCCAAGATGAATCCTGCACCTATACATCGTGTCTAGCGCGAGGATTCGAGGACGGTCGAGCACGTGATTAATTGCTCGATTTCGTCGAAACGCTGACTAAAGGGTTGCACACACGGCACAGACGTGTCAGCCGATCGTGCGGCCAGGCCTATCCGATATTAATGACGGAGCCGCGTAAAAAGAGCCGTTCGAGGACCGGCCTGTCTCTTCTCCGTCTCTGCCTTCTACCCTTTCATCGGCTTGTCGTTTCCTCGAAGAAAGCAGCGTCAGCGATATATAAAAGTTGGCACCGATTTCCCTTCTCGTCAATCTCGATAAACAGTTAACCAGTCAAGAATTGACAGCGTCAAACGTTGAAGTACTCAGAAACTAGCCTAATTCCAAGTGAAATTAGGAAAAACTATTAATTTTGTTCAAAGTTTTGTTAAAATATAAAATAGTTGCTTAATTGAAAGATTCGTCAAACAGAAGTTAAAGGGAATTTGACAGAATTATTGTCAAAAATGGTCGCATGCCAGTCATCATTGTCATCAAATATTTAATGAGCTCACCAAAACCGAATATTTCGTTTATCGGTATTTCATTGTTAGCAGCAGCGCGCAATAAATTGAAATAGTGACGAGTGCAATCTTGATCGGGTAATGGGAGATGATATTTGGAATTGGTTTTGAAATCTATGACTGTGGTAATGTTTCGATTGTAAATAGTTTAATACGAGGATGTACTGGCTGTACGTATCCGGATCGATATTTCACATGTTGATGCTTGAAAATCCTCTATTATCGATACTCACCACCATGCCGAGTTATTGGTCGAGCACCGTTGACTAATGGTATTTCAAGCATTCCAACGGCGTTCGATATCTTCGATTAACGACCACAATTATCATTTCAACGAAACTAATCATTGTAATTAACTATCATAGATATCTAACGAGATCCTCCGAATTTATTATAATGGTCATATAATGGTAATGATAATAAATATAATTTATCGTGTCGCGTGCCATAGTAAACCTTAATTTAAAACTAATTAACGGTAATGTGCAAAGTGTAAATAAACGACTAAAGTCGTGTAAACGCGATCAGGAAATTTCTAGTTCGACTAAATTGAGTTGGACAAGCGATTCTAGGTGATCCTAACGCCTGTGCTGCACCACGCCAGGATAATAGCGTGGAAGGATAGTGGATGATAGCAAGGACCGCTACCATCGTCGATGTAATTCGTTGATGGCCGTCCTCGCTTAAAATCCTACGGGAATTTCAGCTAAACGCGGCGACCGAGGGAATAACGTTCGACGCACATAAAACGATGTCTGACCAACACCGACTGTTTCTACTTCGATTCAACACGACCACTGCCTTTGATTTTTCTACCAAAGTTATTGCTACGAGATTTGTACTTATCTTATAAATAAATGGTTGAATTATATTATAATTCATTATTGAAGCGTGTTCATCCCTTTCTCCTACTTTCTGAGTATTTTAATAGAATTACTGCTTCCGTGAATACTAAAATATCGTTAGCACAAATGAATTTTAATGAGGTTTCACGAGCTTGATAAAACAAAATCTGTTTTTATTGTTCTCTTTTTATTGTTCCATTCTGAGAAATATATACTTTCTTGGAGGAAGGAACATGTTGCCTAGTTTCGTGTTTCAAATTTTAATTGGTAACAGGAGTCGTCGAAAAATGAAATGGGACGTGATCCACGGGCGCGAGGTATCTCAATTTCCCAAATCTGAATTCATCTCGCGGGCGTTCGCGTGATGCATTATGCATCGTTGAATTTCGACCGCGATACAACTTGCCCGGTTATCGCATTAGCTTATTTCGCGACCCATTTCGAAATTTTTCTGAAAAAGGAAGCGGCTGACAAGCGGAAGCGGAAGAAGGCAGCCGCCGCCGCCGCTGCCGGCTCGCTCGGCTTCGATTATAATAGAGAAACTTTCAACGGGATGGGAGTAACGCGAGTTCCCCGCTCTTTTTTCTCTCATCTCCGCGTCCCTCGCGCCTGCCCGTCGAATTTTCAACGACTTGGCAAACCGGTGCCAAGTCGCTGATCGCGGAACGGCCCCGCCGCCGCCGCGAATAAAAAAAGGGCTTTTCAGTTGGCAACGAATCCTTTGGTCCGCTAGCGCACCGCAGAAACAAATACTTCTCTCGCGAATAAAAAGCTGACTGGGGACCGGTTGAAAATCCACATTATCGCGTTCAGGCGACAAAAGCGATTGTCGTTCATCATATAAAGAGGATCTCCTTCTGCGAAAATACTGAATCTACCAATTTTTAAATTCAGACCAATTAAAAAGTTTATGATTTAATTAAACTAAAATTTCTGAGATTATTCTCTGTATATCGTTTATAAAGATTTCGTCTAAAAATGTAATTCGAATATTTTTCATTATATCACATATTTATTCAACGTTTAAGAAAACCGCAATTGCACGCAGCGAAGGTCGTTAAAACGTAACTTTGTTTAGCGTTCGGGCGACAACAATGCCCGTTTCCAAGATTCTTATTAAACGCGGCGCGCGGAATACACGGAAAAAGAGGAGCGGTTCCGCAAACGAAAGAGTAGAAGGCCCGAAGGGGAAGAAAAGCGGGCCGGGCTTAATTAAACCCGCCGGTTAGCCGGGTGGAATTTGCAGCGACGAGTTCGGTCGGATTGAAAATCCACTGGCGCCGCGTTCTCGGGAATCATCTACGGGAATTTCACTGTCTGGACGATGAATAATTGAAAACCGGCGTGGAATCGCGATACTCGTACATCGTTCGCCTTTTTTTTCGTTCGGTTCTACGATCGAACGAGGCGCGTCCGCGAGAAACAGAAACGGAGCAACGGGATTTCACGCGGTGGAGCACGTGTTCCACTCGACTTCTGCCCGCCCTTTCGTATCGCGGCTCGAATTCCACCCTCGCATTCAGTACAACACTCGATTTCTCGCGGGCGGCTTTAGCGAACATCGTTTTCGCCGCCCATCTCGCCGATAATTTCTTTCTTTCTCCCGCTGTTCTCCCTTATCGAAATACACACATAGCACGTGGTCAGTTCTTTTTTGTATGAAGATTTATCTAAACGTTAAATAAATACTGTTTTTAATAAAACAACCTTTAAGAATACCCTCTTATTAACTATAGATTTCATTTGTACAAACAGATGGATGTCATTGGTGCTTGTCTATACAGGTAATGAGATGCATGCCGGATATATCCGGCCACACAGGCCGTCAGATGGATGTCGGATATATCCGGCGCTCGTACCGAAAGGGTTAAACAAATTGTAATGGGATTCGTTTGGTCCGTTTGTAACGACACACAATGGTGACACGATACGAGGGTATGATACGAGTGAATAGAGGTCTTCAGAGGTTGTACGCGCGCGGTTTGTGGGTAATATCGGGGCTCCTGTCAAGAACGAGCTGTCGAGAAAGGTGTCCGTGTTGAAAGCATTTTCGAAGTTCGCGAGGACGTTTTAACTTGTTGTGTGCCGCTGGAATTGTGAGATTTTCAAAGGCGGCGAAGTAAGTCGAGCTTTCTCCGGAGAAGATGAGATTTGTACGTCGATGTCGGGGACGTAGCAGCGTTCGGATGGATATTGGAATTTTTCTCTGTTGCTCTAAGATTTGGATCGTGTTCAAAGTAGATTGTTGTAATTGCAGGAGGAGGCCCGAGGCAAATTTTAAGTGTAATATTCCCGTGAAAAGGTGAACGTCTCTTCTCGTCGAGCGACGAACGAATGAAAAATTACATGTTTTTGCAAATTAAGACGACGTCGTGGCTTTATGTCTGACTCGAAATCCCATGAATATTTAAATTCCAAGTGCCCGATAGAAAAAACCCAGACGAGACAATGGGTCTAATGAAATTGCGAAGGACTGATCCTTCCTTTGGGATTAATTTCCTATTTTGCATTTTTCCTTGCGCGATTAAATTAAAATCTACATTGCGTCGGGAAACTCAACAGGGCGGCGGAGAGTATGCATGTATATATAGGGATTAAAATTTTCGTTATGCATCGTGTTCAGAATTCTCTCACGTGAAAATGTATGCATTAGACCCAGCTAGACGTTCTCTACGGTTACATCGCGGTACAACCGCGTCTATGCTTCCGGGTCAGCCGTTTGTAAACTATTGGTGAACCCGGCGGGTCTTTAAAATATAGATGATTAATAGAGATACGTTGACACACGAACCGCGTGTCGCGTGCACAGCGGGAGGGCACATTTTTGTCAGCGTTCCGCGTTGCACAGAAAAGCTTGGCAGGTTACAGGTCGAACATGTATGCTTTAAAGTGCTTGTGTTATGTTATTGTATCGCGTAACCGTTGCGTACAATTATAAATGAACAAGCGTTGTTTCATAAATTTTATGATACTTTCAAATACTTTAATAATTCCCAAAAGTAAATCTCGGAGACTATAATAAAAGGCTAATTATAATAATGTACCAACGAAATTTCATACGATAGTACTTGTTTATCGTTATTTGCCGTCAAGCTTGAAAGACGTGACTGAATGTACGTCGAAAGCAGATAAATTCTTGAAAAGGGGATTGGAGTTCGCAGGACAGGACGTCGCAAAATCTTTTTGCGGACGCTTGTCTCGGTATGTCCTCGGAAAGCTCGATTATTAAAGCTCTCCTCTCGATTCGAGCCACTGACCTGGAAAATCTGTTTTTCCGCGCGCGTCGCCGCGCCGAATACCCGCAGCTTTGCTTTATTGCTTCGGCCCCGGCCGCGGCCGTCCTAAGTCCCGCGAGAGTCTGACCAAGTGCAAACTTATTTCCCGCTGGGAACCAACTTTCGAGAGGGGGGCTTAATTCGTATAAGATTTCACCCGACGCATCTTTGAGTACAGAGTTTAAAATAGACTGAATCGCATTAACGTATCGCATTGTAGCGAGCTTTTCTCTTAGACAGAACGATCTCATCGCTTTTATACAATAAATTTGTTATACAAATGCATTTTCTCTGTTCAAAACCGAATTTTGAAAAAGACTTGTAAAGGAACCTTAGACTTTCTTAATTCTTCAATGCGTTAAATTGTACCAAATATTGTACCAATTTAAATATTAATCTATCGAATCATAAAAAATAGTAAAAGTCTTTCAACAATATTTTTGGCCACATTTCTTTTACTCAAATGAAAAGTTTTCTGCTTCATCGCGACGGAAAAGCATCGTATAACACTTCAAGTAGTAATAATACAATCGATCTTTGCTGAGCATCGGTTCGACACGCAACATCCGATCCGAGACATCGGGTTCGTAAGTAACTCGATAAATCGAGTGGCTGGCTGCCTCTTTCCTCGACGGAAAAAGTCGGAATATCGTAATGTCGATACGACGCGGAGAAACTCTTGGGGAACATGAGTGGCGATATCAACCGCGGCGGCGTATTGCGATAGAGAATCGAAATTCGAAATGGAAGATTACCCCCTGCCGTTGTTTTATCCTCTATCTTTTTCCTCTATCTCTTCCTTTTCCTCTATCTCATCTTTAAATCCTATATATTCTACGGATGATCCGCCTAGATCACCCTATCGAAATCATAGTAACCAGAATTATGAGATAACACCTAGAAATATAAAAAATAAGCCAGCGAGCACAGAAGAGACGTGAATAAAAATTGGGGCATCGGTTTGAACAATTTTTCAAAGTTCCCGACTGCACCTACTCGCGGCGTTCAGAAAGTTTCTTCTTCCACCAGCATCCCACATGCGCCACGGTACAGTGGAAAAACAAACCGACTGGCACGGTTTAAACGTTTCCAAGCGAGGCAATAATTGTCCGGGTTTTGTTCGCGGACGGGATGCCCGGGACGTACGTCTGCGAGGCGTGGAAAAAAATCCTGCGTCGCGGCGCGGAAGTGGATTCTCGGAGAAACAAGATACGCGAAAGTGGAACACGTGTGCGCGGGGCCGCGTCTCGTTTCACTCGTTGAGTGCCGAAGTGGAGCGAGTGTACGCGGAGTGGTCCTCCGCGAGAAATGGTAAAAAGGAAAGCTTGAACGAGAAGAAAGGAAAAGAAAACCGGGAAAGGAACACGGGAAGTCATAAGATTTTCACGTGGAGTAAAATGGGAGTTTGAAGCGGCCGGGTTTTAGATAACGATGCCGGGACTGTTTGCGGAGAGAGAGAGGAGGGATACGCTTTTTTCGACATATCGGCCCGCGTCTCTACAGGCGCCGCCGCCGCCGCCGCTTTGCAAAATGGGATGCCACGTATTTACAGAGCAATTTTCAACTTAAATGACGATTTAAGTTAGATCCAGTTAAGTGTTTGATGATTTTAGTTGAAAAGAGGATTGCACTTTGCGAGGTCGACGCTATTAGGAACTTAAAACAGTAATTTCTGCTCCGCTCGTCGATTAATAGCTCGGCTAGGATGCACGACAGCAGTTTAATCTGACTTTCGAATTTAATTTCGTCACACCATAATACAATCATTTATATAAAACTAAAAGTCGATAAATAAAAGATAATCGAGAGCTTTAACATTTTTATCCTATAAATGGCGTAAATGCATTAGCATCATTTTTAATAGAATTATAAGCGTCAACTAGACGTATACGAAAGAAACAGTATTCTTGCTGACATCTTGTTCGCAATTAGACAAAGGGCTCTATAACAAACTGACGTTGACAGCTTTCGAAGGGAGTTCCGACGATAGCGGTAACAAGACCAATAAAACACGCGGTGTGGAGCAAAAATTAATGATCGCAAGAAAGTTTGCTCGTTTGTTAGAACACTGCCGTTCCCGTCGTCGTCAGCGGAGACGGGAGAGGAAACGGAGCTTTGGCAGACGGCCATCTCAGCCGCGGAGATCGAAGCGACGGCAAGAACGCGAGAGACATAAGCGTCGTAAACGCTACATGTAATACTTAATGGAATTCGCGTTCTCGACCGCTCGTGGGAAGAAATTGAAGAAATATCGCGCGCGCGTCGAAACTCCTTTGACGAGCCCCAAAGAGATGACGTTCCGCGATCGCGTATTCGCGGGTGCCGGACCGTTTTCACGGGGATGAGTAACCGTTTCGCTTTGAGACGCCTTTGATACGCCGGAGATCAAAGAACTCGTCAGTCGTCGATTTTCGAGGTCTCCGTCATGCGGATCCCCTGGTTTCACGAATGTTTTCAGAGAGATTTAGCGCAATTTTAGCTGTTTGAAGTTAAAAGGATAGTTCCGCGCCGAGTTGTAAGACTTTTTCTACCAAATACTAATTCGATATTAACCGACTCCATTCAAAAAGCCTTATAAAAATAATTTGTGCTCCCTTAACGTTTCATCGTAAAACGATCCAAGTATTTTGATTTACTCACTGTATTTTAATCATGCCATAAAATCGTACGTCGCTCAATGGATTGATTTTTAGAACACGTAACTTTTCAATCTGTCAAGCATCGTTTCATTTCAAAAACAATATCTGCTCGTATGTATACAAATCGGGGGCGATTTCTCAGCGGAATTCCACGCGTTGGAAATTCATGTATAAGCGAATCGGGTCGGGGCAGGAAGACAACGCAAATGAAATTATATTGTCTCGATAAAGCGCGATGCTCACTAAAATATGAAGCAACCCCCGGTTGGCGGCCGGTGTAATAGAGAAATGTACATCGGCGCAAAGTAAGAATAATGTTAACACTGAACGCATAAGAGAATAGCGATAAGTTTGTTTAGCTCCGGCGGCAGGCCCTGGCTGGAAACGACGTTTAAGAGAGCCGTAGTAGCGCCGGGGCCCGCGTAATTTTATTCTCTCTGTAACTGCATTCCGCACTGTCGTGCCCGATAATTGAATTCCGCCCTTCTCGTATTTATTTCATTAAACGCTGAAACGTGCGCCAGTATGTGGAACGGGGAAAAAATGCAGCCGGAAAAAAAAGGGGTAGTTACCAAATCTGCGAGTTGAAATAGTTCCAAGGGAAATAAATTGCGTATCGCGATTTTAATCAACTTATTTGTGTACAGAGATGTAACGCGCGAATCGCGACGAAACGAGAATTAATTACGGCCGGAAACGAAGGAAACGAAACTACGAGGAAGGAAAATATTTCCAGATATTGGCCGACGAGATTTAGCCTCGTACGATAATGGACCGGCTGCCGGAACAAAGCGAAACGGGGAGTATATCGATGATCTCGCGACGTATTATCTCGTCGGGGACGGCCGTGCCTCGTAGCCGCGTTGCCAACGGTGATGGGCTAAATGTCGTCGTACTAGTAATTAATTTAGCCCGACACGCTCCGCGAAATCGAACGAGTCGACGCAGGACTCGTAGCGAGCCGTTTCGAAAATATTTCATGCACGGCAACGCGACGCGTCCATCGGTTTTTTTGGGAATCCGTGAACGGTCGGTGACGTCCAAAGCCACTTCACGTCACGTTACTTCTCGTTTTTTTTTTATTCGCCAATTGTTCCTGTATGTTGCGTTCATTTAATTCACGCAACACTGGTGATAGTAAAAAAAAAATTGTACATTTTAAATAATGACGAGAATATCAATTGTAAAAATTAATATTTGTATAATAAATGTCGTTCGTTGAAAAATATTGTTGGTCGACCAAGTCAATGAGTAAACTCTATCAGATAAGGTACGACGAACAAAAGAAGTTAGTTGTCTTTGTTTCGGATAAATTTGTAAAACTTGTTGTTAGTCGTACTACTGAAATCGTACAATACATGTACACTATATGAAAAGAGTAACTGATAATTCACTTTCCTCGTTTCTAGCTTTTGTTACTCGGCTGCATGCTTGTGGCTTGTACGTAATAACGAGAAGCAATAACAATAGTTTTAACTGNAAGGTACGACGAACAAAAGAAGTTAGTTGTCTTTGTTTCGGATAAATTTGTAAAACTTGTTGTTAGTCGTACTACTGAAATCGTACAATACATGTACACTATATGAAAAGAGTAACTGATAATTCACTTTCCTCGTTTCTAGCTTTTGTTACTCGGCTGCACGCTTGTGGCTTGTACGTAATAACGAGAAGCAATAACAATAGTTTTAACTGTTAACAGCGGTATGAATACGAAAATGTTCACCGCGAATGCTAAAATTCGTAGCTTAAAGAGCGCTTTCAATTCAGCCCTCTGGCAGCACTCCGCGAATCAATGCATCGACCGCAGCGCGAATAAAATTCCACTCCACCCCCATCGCTATGGTCTACGTTCGCCGAACGAAACTCGAACAATGGCTCGCTGTGAAATCTGATCGAGGCTTCGCGCCACGGACGAACTATCCGTAAACTCACCCCGAAATCCGTCGATCCGACGTCTTCCGTAACCCGACCCCCCGAAACTTCTCTGTTTCCCGGTAACAAATTAATCTCGCGGGGGTGGCCCGGCGTCCAGCGGTAACGAGGAAACGAGAACGTCATCAATCGACGTCCGGTTCGAGTCCGAAATCATTCAAGATCGTT
>SMSR01012870.1:8029-22049 GCA_019453355.1 Ceratina japonica
AGTCCGTGGTAAAAAGTTTGCAAAAAGGAGGAGCGGCCGGCGGAGTGGCCGGGGAGTAAAAGGTTGTTTCTGGCGGCGTTCCGCGGTAGCTCCTCCCGGCATTAATATGCATTTCGTATCGTTACGGACGGGACCGTGGAAAGGTGGCTCGCGTCCGCGTGAATCGCATCGCGGATACGACTTAACGAATCGACTTTGAAGGGGAGTTCGATGAAACTCGATGGGACGCGATGCGAACCGGAATTATTCTGTACACACGCCGACGCCGTCCGTCGTACGTACGTACGTACACCGGGCCGAGAAATTAATTACCAAATGGCATCGGAGGGGGCTGGGCGCCGAGGGTCTTTTGACGGTCAACTTCGAACAGGTGTTCGCACTGTAAACGTAACTCATCGCGGCGGTGATCAACGATAAAGCGTATGTAACGGCGTCGTTCCCAGAGACGGGGCAATACGGCACAGATACTGTAACCAGGAGTAGGCAGTAAACGAGCGAAATAGAATAGATAAAAGAGAGTTCCGAGCGGTCGGCCCGTTTCGTGCGCCGCAGACCGTGGCGCGGGGGACGGGGCCCTTAAAGGGCGCCGGGGCAAATGGTAACCAGAAAAGCAATTCAATCTGGAATCGGCAAGATAGAGGCGAGCCGTTGCGGCCGGCTAGACCGTTCCATTACCGGTTTACGGAAAGAGAAAAAGGTATGTACGGGGCGACGGTGGAAACTGGCGGCAATGCCGGCACGGTTCGCCGCGACCCGACGCAACGCGCGGCTATTGTCACGGATAATTGCACGGCTAGTTAGCCGGGGCTGCGCGAAGCCACCTCGTAAACTTCCCGAGCCACGCTATCTGCTCGCACCCACCCCCGCCCCTCGCGGCCCCTCTTTTAAGAAATTTTCTTCCTACGTTTTATCTATCCGCGATTCGCGGAGCCGCGCGTCTTACCGCGCTTTGGGAGAACGGAAAATGGAGGGAACGGTGCAACCTCCCTCCCGCCTCGGCTAGATAAGCTAACTGCCGCCGATTCTATTTGTGCCGTTCCCGCGTCGCTACGACTTTTCTCACCGGCGACAATGTATATCCCCCGCGTTTCGGGGGTGGGCGATCGTGATAATTTATAATTGAACCGTTCAAAGCGACGTTATATCAATTTGTCGAGACTCCACTCGTTTTTTCGGGGCGGAGGGGGACGCTTTAAAGGTAAACGAGTCGATCCGAGATAACGCGGGATTGAAAAAGCTTCCATCGGCCGTCGCTGACGGAAGAGAGGAACCGGGGGAAGTCATCGCTTTCGCGTTTCACTCGGCGCTCCCCGGGAGATTGTAAAGGGACGTGGGGTAGGGAACACGGTTGTCCCCCGGCGCGGGGCGCGATACCAGATAAGCGAACCGCCCCCGATTCTATTTGTTCCGGCTTGATTCGAAGACGGAACAAAGACGCGCGGGTCCGTCCATTAGCCCGTGGGTGGGGAAAACGGGAACGGCGGGCGCGGATTGCTGGAATAGGGTAAAGTACCCGAGGCGCGCGCGGCTGCATAGGTAATACCGTGTAACGGGGCAATGTGGGATAATCGGGGAATTAAAGTTACACCCGGAGACCGATCTCCGCCGAGCGTAGCCAAGGCTAGTGGTCTCGCCTTAACTTATGCGCGTTCCGAGAAGTATGCGCGACGCGGATGGAATTTCTTTAACCGTATTGCCAACGCAAATCCCGTCTTCATCTAAGATACGCGTGTTACACACGTTCCGATCTTACCTTCGATACGTCCAGGTGCGAATATATAATATAATACCGTACGGGCTTAGGTCATTTCTAAGTTAGGATCAGAACTAAGGTTTTTACTATTTTGCTAAATGCATTTTGCAATTTATTTATTTATTTATTTATTTATTTATTTAATTCACGGGTAATTAACCCTTTTACATATTGAAGAGAGTGGTACAGAGCAGTAAAAAAAAGGAAAAAAAAGAAAAAGAGATATTATAATGACTGAGAAGCAAAAGAAGAACGAAGCTTTCTTCAAATGACTGGGAGTCAATAAAAATGTCAAAAATGCGACAAAATCTGTTGGCTTTAGATAATATTCTGTTTACTACATTAGAATGTCCAAATCGAGAAGTAAATCTCACTGGACAAAGAGTTTTGTTAGGTCTGAGATTGCGAGATGGAGCAAGTTAGGATCAAAACTAGAGGTTTTTACTATTTTGCTAAATGGATTTTGCCATTGGATATTTTATGTGTAAGAATAATCTTGTAATAATTCTTTTGATTGATAGATAGGCTAGATACTAATTTTTGGTCTTAAATGATAAGAACGAGAACTTTTATTTTGATAGATAGCGTGAGAAATCAGAAATTAGTTGTGGGATAAAGAATAAAGACACGATTCGTATTACGAAAGAAATTGCAGAACTCCGTTTATTTGAGACGTGCACCACGATTAATACAGAGGTGTCCTCCTGGGCCGTTTTCTAGCCGACAGACCCCAACGTCATTAAGAACCCTAGCGACCCTTGTTTAATAACATCTTGGCCTTAAAGAGTTTTCCCCGAAAAGATTCAACGCCTTAACAAACACTTGGCCCATTTTTGCGAACACTAAATTCTAAATTCTCTGACAATGCATTTTGCAATCGCACATTTTGATAATAATTATAATCATCGTCATCATCATTTATAATAATCATTGTAATAATTCTTCTTGTTGATGATCGATAAGAAGAATGGAGTGGATACTAATTTTCGGTCCTAAATCGTATTGAAACTCCCTATTCAACTTATCGGTAGCCAATCGACCCCCAATAGCGTTATACTGACCCAAGGGACCGCTATCGATCACTTTGGCGACCCCTCGTCCGCAGCGTCGAAGGAACACTCGCATTGTCACATAGGGACGCTGTTTTTCTTACGACTCTCGATGCAGTCGTCGCGAGCTCACCGTCAATTGGCATCAGACGATGGTTCACGAGCAGTTCCATCGACTGTGCCTCAACGAGGCCCTGTCGTAAGCACTCGAGAGTCTCTCTCTCTCTTTCTCTACCTTTGGCTCCGGCGAGGACAGCGTTTGTACTTACATGGGTAGGTACGCGTCGTGGATCGCGGATGAGCTGAAACGTGGGGGGCGCGCGCGGGGGAGGATCGAGGGTGGAAAAGGGAAAGGAAAGCTCGTTCCCCTTGGCTGGAATGGGAAATGGAGGTTTCGGGAAACGGGCGCAAGACGCGGGCTCACGATTACGCGTTTCCGATCCTTAATGGGTTTATACAGGGGAGTAGCATTCTAAGTTCTCGGCGAACGTAATTCGAGCCGGTTTAACAAGTTTTCGGAGACATCCGCGCGCGAGCTGAAAGTGCGATCGATCCTCCCCCGTCCCGGCGGAGAAGTACACGCGTACATGCACGTTTGCTGCCTCCCGGTCTGTCTCTCTCTCTCTCTCTCTCTCTCTGTTGGTGTCGGTGCGTCTTCCACGGAAACGTCTGGCGAAGGCATGAAAACGATGCCGGCGCTCTTCCGGTTCCTAACGTATATCATCCGCGTAAAACGCGTTCCACGTGCTCGACAGATGTTGCGCGTACGAGCCGCGCATTTTTCTACGTTCGCCCGCCGCTACCGAGGTCCGCTCGCTCGCTCGGCTCGTTCGACCCGCGCCGTTTGCACGAACTCGAAAAGTAATAAAAAGAATGGAGACCCTTTCAGAGGCCATTCAAAGCGTTTTCAGTCCATAATCCGATTCTCGTCGATAATGCCATTTGTCGTTGCGTCTGTCCATTATATCATTATCGCGCGGACTCGTTTTTCACGAAATTACACTCGGCGATCGTAGCCAATGAGCCGAGTTACGTAGCGACGCGTGAAAAGAGGGAAAAACGAGCGCGGCGCCGCTGATTAGAATGCGATATTAAATCGGGACGATATGCGAGCCCTCGGAGGCGGCGCGACCCGCATCCAGGAGCCGGCGGCGGCGGCGGCGCGATGCCGCGAGTGCATCGAAGCGCACCGGAAAGCCTCGCGAAAGGACGGAACGGTTAATGCTCGGGCATAAATATCGAGGCTCTAATTACGTCGACGAGCGTGCACGCGCCGCACATATACCGGGCATATTCCCATCGAATTCGTAATTATGGGCTTAATTGAAAACGTGCCGGCCATTCTCCGTCAGCCGGTCGCCGCTGCGAGAGCGCGCTGCCTCGTAATTCCTAAAAACAAAACTCCGCCCCCCCCTCTCTCTTTCTATTCTTCGCCGGCCGATCCTGACTTCCGTCCGTCCGTCTCTCTTTCTCTCTCTCTCCCGCCCGCTGGACCATTCTCTCTCCCGGACTATTTCGCGCTCGGTTCGTTCGCGAATCGCGCGCTTCCCCCCGCGACGAACGATGACCCCGTTGCGAGTTACGGTACTGCGACTGCCGCGGAATCGGCGGAACCGGCCACGGGATCCGGGTCAGACCTCGCGCGGCAAAACCGCCCGGTCCTCTCGCCGCCGTCGAAATCACGCCCTTTGCCCCCCTCTCCCCCCGGTCGCCGATTTCCCGAAGCCGGCCGGCCGCGGACCCCGCGCGACGAAAAAACACGGATGCAAAGCGACGAGCGTGTAATTTATATCCGGGAGCCGAGCCAAGAAGCTGCCGGCCGCCCCCTACGATCTCGTAAATCTCGGTCCATAAGCCGGCGAACCGGCGCGTTTTTCGGAAAACCGTGCCGTGACGTTCGACGTTCCGTCCACCGTTTCAACATCCGCTGCGACGGAGCGTGTGCGTCACGACGAGCAGCCGTCGCGCCGCCGTGAGAACGGAACGGTCCGGGTTAATGGCATCCGCGCGGAGGAAACAACGCGAAACCCGAGGCTCCCCCCTCCTCCTCCCCGTTTCCCGCTCTTCTCTCTCTCTTCTTTTTTTTATTCGCCCGCCCGTCGCCGTTGCGAGTTAAACGCACTCGTTGTTAGATAGAGCTTATCGTTAATCGTTGCGATGCTACATCCCCGCTCGTAAGTATCAAGTCGCGTAATCGCCGGGATACAGCCGCGCCACGCCGCGCCGGCCCGAGCGAACGAACTGCCAGCCGAATTTCCAGCTCTCGCAACAGTTGTATCGGTTAAAAACGGATAAATAAATAAATAAGTGCGTTCGGGACGGGAGAGAATGATGCACCGCAAAAAAGTTCGTTTTCTATCGTGACGTAACTCTCATGACTAACTAAAGGCATGCAACCGTTCGGAACGATTCCGTTTTTAACTGTTACGCGGTAGCTTTTTGCGTAGATCGCGTTATCGCTCGGTCGTTTAAAAACCATCGGCCGCCGGAGCGGATCGGATGATAAAAGGGGCTGCTGTTCGTTTCCTCGCCGGCATTTTTTAATAGCAAAGCTCACTTTCTCCCGTAAGGAGCGTAGTCGGATTCTTGACCGAGGGCGCGCGGGGGGCGGTTCGAGGGAGGAGGCTCGGTCGTTTCGCAAGAAAAACGAATTCCAGGCTGTGTATAAGTCGATAACGCGAAGGGGGAGCCCAGCGCCCTGTGGCGGAGAGCTTAGCCGCGTCGCTTATAGGTATATATCGTGCTCTTTGATCTTTAAAAAGAATTCAATTTGCCTGGAGATTGAACCGGGGTCACTGAACCGCGCGCAAACGCCAATCGTTCTTCCCAAGTGCACAGGGACTCCGTGCCACGGATCCAACCCCCTCCGCCCCGCGTGGCAGCCATCGCCGACGACGACGACGGCGGGGAAACCGGTCGTTTTCCACGAAAACCGTTTCGTCGCCACGCCGTTCGCCTTTTCCCTCTCGGCGACCGCCCTCCGCGCTCACCCTCCCACGCCGTCCTTAATTAAAGGCGAACATTCAATTTTCTTAGCGGCGCGCGACTCCCTTTCCCGTTCGTTAACGGCGCGAAGCGGGGGCGGTGGATGGGAGGTCTCGATTCCGCGCGGTCCGATTCGATTTCGAAAGTTAGGGCCGAGACGATCGAGGAGACGCGCGTTCTCGGGTCGTTCGGGGGATGGACGCGTCGATGGCCTCCTCGGCTTTTCAGAAGCTGTCCGACCGAATCGAGCGTGCGAAACCGACGGCCAATGCGGAAGAATCTGACTTCGAATCGAAATCCGATCGGAAATGTCGCGGCCGCCCGGTCGTCGCAACGATACGCCCGCCGCGTATGTGCGCTCGCTCGCTCGCTCGCTCGCACAGCTCGGTGTAATACGGTCTGTATGTGTGTGTGTGTGTGTGGAAGCCGCGCAACCGGAAGAATCGCGGCTGCCGCGACTACCTAATACGCTATGGCTTGGGCAAATATTCGGAACGGAAAGACCGCCGCGAAAGAGGCTCTCGTACGCGTCGACGACTACGTCGACGGCGACGTTACTCCTTCTTGCCCGCGCTTATATACACATTTGCATAATATCGGAATATCCTTAATGGCAGCCCTCGAGAAACACCGATTCTCATGGGTATCGTGGAACTTATCGTTTCTTAACCGACGACGTCGACGTCGACGACGACGACGACGGCGGCGACCTACCCTTCTCCGATCGTTACACACGAGACGAACGGAATGTTTGCTCTCCGTTCAGCAGGATGTGGAAAAATTCGGAATTATTAATATGTGATCGAGTATATTCCGCCGATTCCTAATTTGTCCCGGTCGTCAAAACACTCGGGAAATAATGATCTATGCTCGGATTTAAACCGATTCCGAATGCGTCTTATACCGGGAAGAGTAAACAAGCATTTCGGATAAAAACGATTTGGTGTATTTGGTCGGGGAGCAAATCTTCTGGAAATGCAATTAATTTCAACTGATATCGGGCGCAGTAATATCCGGCTCGATATTTAGCTTCATAGGAAGCCGGGCGACACTCTGATACACTGTTGTGTACACGGATAGTCGATCATCGATCACCAATCGCAGATTTTTAATTGGCCGATTGAACGGCTTAAAAAAAAAAAGCTGATAGAGTCGTGTTCCAGATTGATATCGATTCGATGCCCGCCACTTCTATTCACTGAACGTTTTATTGTTTCGGGGTATGTAAAACGCTCTTTAACCCTTTGTCGCCCGTCGCGCATTTTTTTTTGTCATTCCGCCGAATGCAAAATTTTACTCATTTCGCAATTTCGCTTAATTAAATCGGCTGCCTTTGATACCTTGATCATCGCCCGACCCTTTACCGTCCTGCAACTTGATTGCGGCGGAACGTCATTTACAGTACAGGCGAAACGAGGACGCAACGTTCTATACGTAGAATCTTGCGATCGGAATTATTAACTGTACGGGGTGCGCGCCGTTCGGTCCCGCGGCTTGACGGACAACCGTGTTCCTAAAACAATCCGCGGGGACTTATAAATAGTTCTATTTATACGGCGGAATAAATGTCATTGCACGGATAATCCGGGATTGAATTTGACGTTCCGTCTGTTTAGTATTCTTCCGCGGCCGATTGCGTGCAGCCCAATTTGATACAGAAAAGGAATATTCGACGGCGCGGCGGCGGCGGCTGCGGGGGGAGAAAGCGCCGCGGATATATCTGGCTTTCCCCGGAATTTCGCGGGTAAATTTAACTCGTTGGTTCGCTCGTTTTTAGCCCGGCCCGTAATCGCATTAGCCCCGAGCTACGCGGACGTTCTCCTCTTTTTTTTTTTTTTCACATGGTCCGTTGAAAAAATACCACCGGCCCGCGAATAATATCGTTCCACGGGGTATTTGCCGGGGCGAACATGCTCCGGATCCCCTTGTACAAGACACGGGGAGCAGCAGCGTTCCTTTTGAATCGAGATTATCCCGATCGGCTCGCCGGAGATACGTGCTCCACTCCCGTGATTCTTTCGGAAGAACGGATCTCCTAAGGTTCCTTCAATTGTTCCTTGGACCGGGATCCGAGGCGCGGGAGAGAAGAGAGAATCTTGGCCGAGCCATCGAGCGAACGGCGCACCAGCGATTCCACGAGTCAGTTGCAATATACTTTTATGACGTATTCGCGAGCTCTCGTGATGTGTGCACGAGTGTTTCATATTGTGTACGCCGCGTTCATGACCTGAATAAACTCTAATAACGATCGGGACGGACGGACGGACGGACGGACCGGCCGCCAAGGTCGAGGATTCCGAGGAACCGAGTGTATCCCGGAACTTCTTTTACGAGATTATTAGCGGGGCGAAACGGTTTCGAGATAACTGTAGGGGTAGAGAAACCGCCGTCCGTTTCCATTCACGTGGAACTGCGGACTCTGTCCGGTTCGTCGCCTCCAGGAGTCCGGGGGCTTAGCGCGATACCGGATATACGAGTCCTTTCCCAACCCTCGTTTCTTTCCTATCCGAGGGTAATTTACGTCCACTCGCCGGATCGACTCGTAAACCTGCCATCGTGAAAGACGCTTAATTACCGTCCGCGGGAAGCAAGGCGAGGGAGGACGGTCTAAGGTAACCCCGATCCCTTCGCGGTCCTGTACATACAGATATATACGTACATATATATCCTCCGGTCCTCTGGCAAAGATCCGCTTCCTTTTCCCTTCGCCGACGGCGTTAAACTCCGTGACCAGACATTAGCGTAATGCACGGGACGCGTGCCGTGTAAAATCCCCCGGTGCATCGCGCTGACCAGGGAAAATCGATACGCGCTAACGAGCAGCGAAAAACCTTCTTCCGCACGCTCTCTCTGTCTCTCTCTCTCTCTCTCTCTCTTTCTCTCTTGCGCCGATGACCGGGACGCGTGGGTTCGTCGAAGCGAGCTTTCGAAACGTCGTCGTCGCGCGAACCGCAAACGGGAAACAAGAAGCCGGAAGCGTGGGTGGAAGGGGGCGAAGTTCGAGCGTATACACTGGGAATATTCGAATATTCGCGAGGGGCGAGGAGGAGGAGGTGGCGGCTCGCCGTCCCTCGACACGACCCCGTATCGGCGACAAGGGTTCGCGCAGAATAATTTCACTTTGCGGTCGCCGATAAGGCCACGGGTGCATGTTACCCTACCCACGGCGTATGATTGCGGAATCGCGTGATGCTCGAGTCCCGCGGGCTCGGCTCGGGATACGCGTAAGCTCGCCTCGGCCCTTTCGCAGCCGGTGAAAAGCAGCCCCCTCCGATAGAGAAACGAGGAGTAGCAGCAGCGAGCGAGCAAAGGCTCGCGGCCGGTGGCGATCAACCGACTCCCCTTGCCTCCCCGCCCGGTCCGTGATGATGCGAGCGGATAAACGGGCCGGTCTATTGAACATCGGTATTAACAGGACCGCTCGGCTCTTTCACGGCGATGCGGACTTTAATGCATCCACATTCATGAAGTCATGAATCTTACGAGCCGGTTTCAATACGCCGTAAAGTGAAAAGATATCCCGGAATAGATGAGCGCGTCGCAAATCATAAGCCCCGCCGAGACGAAAATACTTCAAACTGTTATAACCAGCTTTCATGCGAACGTCAATTTCGGCGTAATGGCATAATCAACTCCGGCCCGTTATCCGGCGTGTTATCTAAGGGAAGCATTCTTTGTTTCCCATCGAATTGCTGCTTCGAATTCCAATTAGCCGAAACTCGGACGCGCTTCGCCGGGCGCTCGATCTTCGGCCCATTGTTCGGCATCGCCGATCCCCTTTAACGATAACCGGGCGCACGTCAGGTTTTTTGCGGTTTTGAACGATGCGCGCCGGAAACGGTGCTCCAGTTCGTTTTTCTTCGCCGATTCTCGCCGCGGGAACTCGCGACCGGGGTTCGGGTAAATACGTTCGATACCGATAAATCTGGGAACGAGGACCCATAAATAGCCGATACGCGCACCCTAGGCCGAGCGATACGCGTTCTAGGCGAGAGAGTGTCTCGGTAAAGGGTGGCGAGTTGGCCGCCGGCCAGCGGATATTTTCGTAGTCTTGCCGTTGGCTGCAGAGCGTAGCCTCGCCGTTTCATAGCGATAGGGAGCCGCGACGGATCCGGGAATCGAGAAATATTCCTGCCATTCACGGCCTAATGTCGACGATTTATAGCGGTGCTCAATCGACGCGCGTCGCGATCTCGGAAGACGGACGCGCGATCGACGAAGAACCAATTGGAGCGCAGAACCGGCGGCAAGAACTGCGCCGGTGAACTCTCGCCGGGCGAGACCCACGAGTGGTAAACTGTTGAGTGGTATTTTTCATGAAATTTTCGCGGGTCCGGTACACGTAAACTCTGGTTTACACTTCGAACTGCCCTCGACGACCATTTCATTCTGCGGCCAGCGGCGGTCACTCGAAAATCCGGGACTCCACCCCGTGTCAGTTTTAATTATAGACATAGGTTCCGCGTGTGCGCGCCTCCCGAAAGAGATCGGCCCTCTCAAAGGAATAACATGTATCCCGACAATCAAAAAACAATGCACGAAATATTCGAACAATCCCGGTAACAAAATAGAGTAGCCCGGGAAACTCTAAACAACGGGGGGATTCCAATAATTCCAGTAGCGTATTGTGCGGCACGTCAGTCGATCCTGATACGGTAGATTCAAGCAGCCCTCGAGCAGCGGCGTGTAACGGAAGGCTGACGAATATCCGGCGTACAGAGAATGAATGAATCCGGCGGGGGCGCCGGCCGAGGATTCGCCTCCGTTGCTTTTCCTCCGTCCGCCGGGCCCGGCTACAACCCCCGCCGGATAAACCGTCTGACGGAACGCGCGAAGCTGCCGATGAAAGTTGGCGGCGCGGGGGGCCCGCGCACAAAAGAGGCTGCGGATCGGGCGCGCGGTGCCGCAAACGAGCCGGAAATCGGACAACGGCTGGCTTTGCGCCCCGCACCCTCTCCCCTCCGTCGTCGAAGGAATACGCGTATACGAATCCAATTACGCGGGATGGAGACTTCGCGTAGCCTCGGTCCAATTAACGGGAAAACTAATTTTCGCGCGGTCCCGGCGAAATCCGTGTTCACCGAGCTACCGCCACTATTTTTTTCCCCTCTTTTGTCCCCGCGCGCCGCGCCGTGCCGGGATATCCCTCTCCCCGGCCCGCCGCACCGAAACGTATATATATATATATATATATATATATATATCTGTATATACAATTTTTTTTATTCCCGCCCCCGCTGTCGCGGCACCCGCACGCCTCCCGGTCCCGATTCAGCGCGCGCGGTAATACGCGCGGCCGCTCGCTCGTTCCGCTGAATTTAATTTAGCACTTACCGTATTGCTCCGGGCACGGCTAACCGTTTAACCGCCTAACGCCTTTGCCAACTCGCCGGCGGGGGGGCAACGGTCTGCGAATTTTCGTGGGACGCTGCCGCGCCGTTTTCCACGCGGTAAGCCCAGGCCG
This sequence comes from Ceratina japonica, assembly GCA_019453355.1. Taxonomy (NCBI): domain Eukaryota; kingdom Metazoa; phylum Arthropoda; class Insecta; order Hymenoptera; family Apidae; genus Ceratina; species Ceratina japonica. Next base: position 19,281 of record SMSR01012870.1, read on the forward strand.
GGGGCTGGCCTCGATTCCAGCGGCGACCGCCGACGCAGAAATAGAGTTCGGCCCTCTTTCGAGCCCGTCGCGTCACGCTCGACCGACGCCGCGGATCCGGTCGTGTGTACGGAACCGGCTCGATTTTTCCGACCATCGCTTTTTCGCCCCCAACCTCCCCACCATTTCGCGGCTTTTTGTTTCTTTTTCACCGTCGACGATATCGCTTTCTGACCGGCCGCGTCGATCCCGACGACCCACCCTCTCTCTCTCTCTCTCTCTCGCTCTCTCGCACGCCGCGCAGCCAGGATTACCCGGTAGCCGTGGCTCGCGAAACGAAATCCTACTCAGCTGGGTCCGTTTGTTCGTTGTCCGGTTCCGTCGATCGAGAGGCACGACGACGCGACGTCCACTTTTTCATCCGCGTCCACGAGATTATTCGCGGACCAATAGCCGGAATCGTGATTGGCTTCCGGATCATAGGTCGCAACGTATTCGGGGGGAAAAAAGAAATAAAGAACAAACGGCCGAGGTGACGCGGGAACGTTGTCGGCGTCGTGCTGTGGAAAATGTAGGGGAGTCATTATTTTTTAATTGATGTCCGAATAATCGGCGGGGTTTACGCCGTTTAATTTCAAGGAAACGCGTGTAATCGCGATCAAGCCGTGACGGCGAGGCAACCGCGTGCTGCCCAGGTACACACAATATATAATATATATTCATATATATATATATACATAGAGAAAGAGAGAGAAAGAGAGAAAGAGAGAGAGAAAGAGAAAGAGAGAGAGTTCGTACTGGGTCACGTCACCGAGACGGATTACGCCCGCGCATTTCCCTCGCCAGCTTTTTTTCCGCGCGACGTTTTGTGCCTGACGTAACCTGAAAACCGAATTACGAGCCCCCACGCTCGAGATGCGTAACAAGTCCCGGCCGGGTTCCCCGGTTAATCGAGGAAAATCGACCGGAGGAGGAAAGACACGGGGCGCGCGGCATCGGCCCGACCTACCCTACAGTGAACCGCGTTAAATACAACCGATCCCCGGCGCGGCTGCCTTTTAATCAGGCTAATGCGTGCCGCCGAGTTATTCCGCGGCCGTCCCCTTCCCGCCGCCGGGGATATCGAGTAGCCTAGAAGTCAAACACGGCCTCCGTGTTCGTCAACGTCGCTTCCGCCTCGGATCGGTATGAGCGAATCGAAATCCGCGGCCGAGCGTGCACCTACATGTATCCGACGTCCCGCGGAAGTGTTCGCCCCGCGAAAAGCGATAAATCGCGTAGGTGGTTCGTCCGTTTCACCTGTTGTTCGTCCACTCGCCGATGCATCTTTAAACAGTCCGTTTTTTGAGTTATCGTTAAAAACGGCGAGCCGGATTTATGGCCGCCGAACGAGGCCGGTATATCTTTTAATGAATGTATAAATCTTTTGGTAGTTTCCGCGTTAGGTCGTTAGGACGACGATTGTTCGTACGGAGCTCGCAGATTTTATCTTTACACCGCGCGTACTATTATTATTGTCGATGCGATAAAAACGATTATTGCTACGGGCCGGCATTAAGCGGGACGTAATCTGATTAATTAGTTGTTCCGAAACGGTTTGGATTATATTGCGCGTTTTGTGCGCAACTGCTTTTTGTGTTATACGGGATTATACCGTTAAATAGAGGGGTGCTATTTTGCTGTTTATTCATAAACGCGCCCGGTGACTGACATGTACGGACGGCGTGATGTTTTCAGGTCCTCCTTGTTTCAACGATTGTATCTCGCGATTTTTCTACCGCGTCCACGTATTCGGGTCATTAGCGTTATCTGCTAAGCCTGTTATTTTTTTTTTTACCCTATCGCGTGCTATCGTTTCGATCGTTCGACCAAATTATTAACGTAATGCCGCTGGCCGTGTCTGACATCTTCTTGTATGGCATTATATCAGGACATATAGTGAGAATAATAGATATGTGAGTATTATTCAAACTAGTTGTCAGATGTGAAAGAAACAATTTCATTAGGAAATAATAATGAGCGATGGACGAACTAATTAATCGATTACTCCTGATGTATTTGAGATAGATGAAAATTGTATACGACCTTTTTTGCAGGTAATAGCAGTACCTACAACTTTTATCTAAAGCATTTTTCGAAATTCCGAGAAAAAAGAATTTTCACTTTTCTTGAGATTTTTCTAAGGGGGTATCGAAATTTTCGTTTTTTCTCAAATACTCCGAAACCGTTGGACCTACGAGAAACTTGTACTGAACCTTTCTTGTATCTGACAACTCGAGCTACAACTTTTAACTAAAGCATCTTTTTCTACAATCAATAGTTAACGAGTAATCTGTAAAAAACTGTTTCATCGTTTTTTGTTAATTATCCATTAACTATTGACCCTAGCAAAAAATGTTCCAAACAAAAGTTCTAGCTCTGGTCATCACCTACAAGAAAGGCTCTCTGCAATTTTCCCATAAATCCAACGGCTTAGAACAATTTGAGGAAAAACGAAATTTGTCGCTGAAACTTCGCTATTTCGACGGAGAAATGGTCGGATTTAGCCGGCGGCAATAAAATCTCGATTAATCGTGATTAACTTGATAAATATCGAAGTTAGAAGAAAAATCCGTAGAATATTTGTTATGTGTAGCACAGTTGCGGCAAATGACCGATTTGTATTGTGCATTCGCGAAATGAGATTCAACGGTTCACGTTCGGCAGATATTTATGCGCGAAGAGATTTGAGCGGCGGGCAATCACGGATTTTGCATCATAATTGCATCGGGCGTACGCCTCGCTAAACAC